>PVJN01031553.1:0-24773 GCA_004026805.1 Lasiurus borealis
AGGCCAGAATTTGAGTCTTCTTCCCTCCAGGGAAACTGTCCAACCTCCACACACCAAGCTCTCTCCTGAATTCAAGAGCAGGAGAAACAATATATTCTTATAAAGCCTGAATTACTAAGAGCACATCTGTATGAAAATCCTGTCCTCTGAAACCAATAACCTGTGATTTCCCTAGATGGAGCTCATTTCTCTTTCCCATCTTCACAGCCCAGTGACTGCAGCTTCTTTCCTCTGAAATGCATGACGCAAGTGAACACTCACCTGTGGGGACTTCACAATTCAGAACAAATCCTAGTTGAACAGGAAGGAGATTGAGGGAACATTGCCTCTTCCTGAATAGAGATTTTATGGCATTCCTCCCAAGTGTATAATATGTGTGGGCTGTCTTTTATGAAAGCACTTCATTTCAGTTTTCCTCTTCCTCTGACGGTGGGCCTGCTCCTGTGATTTTTCTGTAACTGAGAGTTTATTTTTAAATATTACATTGTGATTACGACAAGAGGCTCTTTCCTCCCAGAGCTGCACTCATATATATGTAACTTTCTTTGACTTATGGGGAAGCAACTCCCACATCAGAGCTTCAGCCCTGGGCCCATAATTTGCCAACATCAAATAAAGCCTCATATTGCAATGCAAATTATAGTGCCCAGGGATCTAGCAGTATAATCACCCAGTTATAAAGAAGGTAAAGAGGAAAAGAAATTACCATAATGGGCCACAGAATATACACAAGAGAATGCTCAGAGGCCTATATGGCAGATTTCACCACCATTGTAAAGCTATGCTTGCTTTCCCTGGAAAATGTGCTCTCCTTTGTGAAGAAATATTGGCTCCATCTTGGAGGAACTTGAATTTCAGCTACTTTTAGGGCAGTGATTGATTGAGCTGACTTCTTCATATCCATTCATCCAAACTATGAATTGGCCTACCAGGATTTGGGATAGTTTTAGAAAGTGTAACTTCAGTGGATACGAGGGTTAAAATATGAAAACATGGAGAGTGAGAGAGAACAGCATTCTAGCAGTAAAAGGGGTGAGCAGAGGTGTCAAGACAGGCAGGTGTGTCTAAAGACAATCACAGTGTAGTGGGGCTAAAGTGTAGGATGAGACATTTCTGACACATAACAATTTGAACTTAAGCCCCCATTACCCAAAGGAGCATAGAGCCTGGGGTCCTGGTCCCTAATGAGCAAGTTCACCAGAAGGGAAAGCTTCCTCTGAAACACCAGATATCTATTGTAGGACCAGAATTTCAGAAAGCCCTCTCTGTGGGAGATGAAGGAAACCCAGAACTCTTCCATTTTGATTCCTAGGAGTTCTCCAATTGACTACAAATCGCAGTTTCTTCTCGCACAATACACAACAGAATATTGAGAGAAACCAAGATGGTGGCATAAGTGAACACCTAAACTGCTGTCTTGCACAACAATTTACAAACTACAGCTAAAAGACAGAATGGACATCATCCAGAACCACAGGAAAGCTGGCTGAGTGGAAATTCCACAACTAAAAGGAAAGAGAGGGGCTCACAGAGACTCAGAGGAGCTGCAAAAAGCTGAGGTATGGAGACATGTAGAGAGGACAGGCGGTGGAGGGCCTGGCTGACTTCCTCTAGTGGAAAGGAGACGGAAACTCCAGACTGCACTGATCCCCAATTCTGAGCAAGACTCATATGGGGGGAGTCTGGACTGTCGTGAAAAGGGAGGAGGGCAGAGAAACTTAGGGGAGCAAAAAGCAGAGGTCTGGAGGTGTGCTAGCGCAAGTGTGCACACAGAGGGCTGACTGCTGATTGTGCCGCTGGCTTTCTCTAGCAGGAGGAAGACAGAACCTCCCAACTGCACTGATATCCGGCTCTGACTGCACTGAACCCAAGTGTTGGGCAAGATCTTGGGGATCCAGACTCATATGGGTCCTTGGAGCACATGGAAACTCAGGGGATCCAGAAAGGGAGAGGTATGGAGGTGCATGAGCGCAAGTGCACAGAGAGGGCTGCAACAATTACCAAGGGACACTGAGACTCAGGAGCTATGTAAGATAAGGATGATGGGAAGCCAAAGCTGTCTGCTCAGCCCTGGGACTCAACCTCATCCAAGCTGAACAGAGAGGCTTTTGCAATTTTATAATTTTACAAGTCTTATATCATAAGGCTGACTCCAGCACAGAAGTTCTCCTGGGGTAGACACAGCTGATTCTCACAACCAGTTGACTTGGAGGTCAATTTCACCCAGTGATACCAACAATAATCAAGAATTAACTACAACAAGGCTGTACACACAGTCCACAAAGGGGTGCACCAAAAGAGCCGACCTCAGGTAACTGGGAGGTAGAGCTACTAAGCCATATAGGACACCTAGCATACAAAGCTACTCTACCAATTCAGGGAAGCAGCAAAAATGTGGAAACAAAGGAACAGATCACAAACAAAAGAAATGGAGGTAAACAAACAACTGGATATAGACTTCAAAACCACAGTTATGAGGTTTTTCAATAATTCCTAGAAAATATGGATAAATTTAATGAGACCCAAGAGGAGATGAAAAAGAATCAACTAGAAATTAAACATACACTGACTAAAATAAAAAATATTATACAGAGATCTAACAGCAGACTAGAGGGATGCAAGAATAAGTCAAAGATTTGAAATACAAAGAAGCAGAAAACACTCAACTAGAAAAGAAAAAAGAATCCAAAATGTGAAGATAGTGTAAGGAGTCTCGAGGAGAACTTTAAGCATAACAACATCAGAGTTGTGGGGGTGCCAGAAGAAGAGAGAGAGCAAGATACTGAAAACCTATTTGAAGAAATAATAACAGAAAACTTCCCTCACCTGGTGAAAGAAATAGAGTTACAAATCCAAGAAGTGCACAGAACCCCAAACTAAAGGAATGTAAAGAGAACCACACCAAGACACATCATAATTAAAATACCAGGAGCAAAAGACAAAGAGAAAATATTAAAAGCAGCAAGAGAAAAACAGTTAATTTACCTACAAGGGAGCACCCATACGACTGTCAGCTGATTTCTCAACAGAAACTAAACAGGCCAGATGGGAGTGACAGGAAATATTCAAAGTGATGAATAGCAAGAATCTACAAGCAAGATTATTCTACCCAACAAAGCTTATCATTCAGAATTGAAGAGCAGATAATAGCTTCACAGGTAAGAAAAAACTAAAGGAATTCATCAATACCAAACCAGTGTTACATGAAATGCTGAAAGGTATTCTTTAAGAAGAGGAAAAAGTAGCCAAAACTGGTTTGGCTCAGTGGATAGAGAATTGGCCTGTGGACTGAAAGATTCCAGGTTCGATTCCGGTCAGGGGCATGTACCTCGGTTGCGGGCACATCTCCAGTGTGGGGCCTGTAGGAGGCGACTGATCGATGTCTCTCTTTCATTGAGGTTTCTGACTCTCTGTCCCTCTCTCTTCCTCTCTGTAAAAAATCAATAAAATATATTTTTAAAAAAAGAAGAGGAAAAAGTAGAAAAAGGTAAAGATAAAAATTATGAACAACAAAGTGATAACAAATCCATACCTATCAACAAGTGAATCTAAAAATCAAGTGAATAGAAAATCTGATGAGCAGAATAAACTGGTGAATATAATAGAATCAGGGTCATAGAAAGGGAGTGGACTGACAATTCTCAGGGAGAAAGGGATGAGGGGGGTATGGATGAGGACAATGGCGGGAGGGAGGTAAGAGCAGAGGGAGGGGTGGGAGCCGGGTAGAGTGGAGCTATGGGGGTGGGGGGAGGAGGTGGGGAAGAGGAACAATTGTAATAATCTGAATAATAAAGATTTATTAAATAAAAAAATTAAAACAGAATATTGAGCATAAGTTGTTGGAAGCCAACCATTATCTTCACTAGCAGAGAGGTGTGGACAAGGAACTCAGAAGGCTGGTCAACCTTGAAGCTCTGAAGGGTCAGAGCTTCCACCCACTGTTTAGTTGAGACAATGATAGCTGAAGCAACTTCCAACTTCTAGTTTTATGTAAATTCTTGCTGATTGGCTATTATTGGAATTGCCTGCCTAAAGGCTAGGGGTGTATCCCTTAATAAAAGGGATTGCTAAACCAGAGTGAGGTGGAGTCTTTTCCCTTGAGTTGGGCTCCCGCTTGGCCCCCAATATTTCCAAATTAATATTTTCTGGTCTCTTTCATTTGTGTGCAGCCTCCTCCAGAGCTCAAACCCTGAACCTGAACCTGAACCTGAACCCTGAACCACGCGGGACTTAAAAGGGGTTCACTACAATACGTGGTTCTTCTATGCATTTGGACAGTAGCAAGAAATATTCAATATTTCTTAGTTATGAAATATTTGTTAAGCTATTTGAATTCATGTTTTTCAAGTATTCCACAATTATTGAGCATCTATTAAATATGGAGCTAGAAAAATAAAAAAAGACACAGTTCCCTCACACGGTGCATACTTGGACTATTGGGAATGATGATTGCATAGACAATTTTAGTAAACGCAGGTGAAAGAAATGCTAGAGAAATGTGAATGGGAACATGGAAGTCTGAGGAAGGGCACTGATCCTGCTTAAGTGGATGTAGGTCTGTGAACTCTTCCCCGTGGTGGGGATGCCCAAGCTGAGTCACATGGGCAAAGAGGATTTGACCAAGCAAAAATGGGGGCTGGAGTGAGAAAGGAAGGTGGGTAGGAAGGAAAGGGTATTCCAGGCCGTGGACATGGCATCCAAACAGCAGAGGCAGAAAAGAGTGTGATTGGGGTGGTAAGCGTCAGACAGACTAGTGTTTCTGGGCCATAAAGCACTGATGAGGACATACTATTTCCTATGGTGCTGAGCACATTGCCACAAACACAGTGGATTAAAACATGGATTTATTCTCTTTACAGTTCTGGAGGTCAGAAGTCTGTTCTGAGATTCAACTGGCTCAAATCAAGATGCCAGCAGGGCAGGTGCCTCTGGAGGCTCTGGTCTTTTTTCAACTTCTGCTGTGGGTCTGCAGTGCCTGGCTTGTGGTCTCTTCTTTTGTCTTCAAAGCAAATGTGCATCTGTCATTTTCTTCTGACTGACATCCCTCCCATCTCCTACTTCCTCATTGACCTTCCTGCCTCCCTTTCATTAGGACCCTCATATGGCATCAGACCCACTCTGAGAATTTTAGAATAATCTCTCCATCTCAAGATCTTTAATTTAATCACATCTGCAAGGACCCCTTTCTATGGTAATACTCACAGGTCCTAGGAATAAGGATGAGGGCATATTTGGGAGGCTGCAATTCAGTCTTTCATATAACAAACGGTAGGAAATGGGTTTTAGGAAGCAAAAAAGATTAAGAAAAACAGCATTGTAAGGCACATTAGGAGTCTGGATATAACCCTACAGTCAATGGGGTACATCTGAACAATTGTAAGCCGGGACAGATAGGACAGCTAAAGCTGACCTGAGGGGGACACGCTGTAAGCAGAGAAACCACTTGGGAGGAGACTGTGAGAGTTATGAGAATTACTGTTTATGCCTAAATGTAAGACAAACTGCTTCCCATGCCCACATAATTCCTTAGAAAAGATAGTATGACCTTACATTGGAACCTTTAAAATTTTTATTAAGGGAGTTCTCTCAATTACTCTCATTGGAATAGCAAACTGGTATTTGATGATACAATTGAACTGAAATGAAACACTTTGGAAATGGTTCTATTAATAATTACACAGGGACAACATGATAAACAAGGACTGTCCCGGCTAACCGGGCACATGCTCACCCTATGTTAACAAAAGGTACCTTTGCCTGAAATGGTTCGCATCAATGCTGGTTTGGGGTGTTAAGAGGTGTCTATTGACTGATTCTGTTAACAAAGAAAAATAAGGCAAAGTCAACTAATAGAGCTGCAGTAATTTTTCCTGGGATTATGACTTCACAGTCACAAATACTAGAGAGTATTATAAAGAAATGTTTGAAAGATTACTTTAAAATGAATGCATTAACTGATTATATGGTAAGGATTACAATACACAGTTGAAAAAAAACAGCTGTTTCATGAATTCTTGTGACTTTCAGAAACATTTCCAGAGACAAAATCACATCAGGATTCCAAAAATGCTGTGTCTCAAACATAGTTGAATTGACCATGATTTGCTCTAAAAAACCACCTTAAGTCTATAGTTGGTTCCAGTGATGGCAGACTGACGTCAAAATTGTACATAAGAAGTTTGACTAAAACTTTCATGAAATATGTGAGGATATTCATTTCTAAGTTAGTACCTTATATTTTGTTATTTTCAGTATGCATGTGAAGCTAAACTCATCATTTAAGTATAGATAGATATTTGACTATAAAGCAATTAAATTAGCCCTCCTCAAATTAAGGTTGAGTTTTAAGGAAATGATGTAATTGAAAAAAAATCCATTTTAAATGCTCATTTCCTTCTTTCCTTGTATCTTCAGTATTTTGAGAGTAAGCCCTGCAGGACTTGATTGGTAGGATGTTGAATGATGGCACACATGTAGGTTTATATGGCAAAGGATCGCAGGTATATTAAAAAATCATTGTTGCCGAAACTGGTTTGGCTCAGTTGATAGAGGGTCAGTTTGCGGACGGAAAGGTCCCAGGTTCGATTCCAGTCAAGGGCATGTATCCTGGTTGCGGCCACATCCCCAGAAGGGGGTGTGCAGGAGGTGGCTGATCGATGTCTCTCTCTCATCAATGTTTCTAACTCTCTATCCCTCTCACTTTCTCTCTGTAAAAAATCAATAAAATATATATATATATTTTTAAAAAAAGATCATTGTTGGCCATATTGAATTTGAGATACTTTTGAGGGCACATAGAGAGAGGATCCTTGGATATGTAATGAGTTAAGGAAATAGGAAAGTTTATTTGCATAGGAACTACAGAGGGAATAAATAGAGCAGCAGAGGGAATAAATTAGAAAAGAGAAGCAGTATAGAAACTGAGCATGATGACATAGGAGAGATAAGATGACTATAAGGTTTTACCTTTAGGGAAGCTAACAATGATACCCAGAATGTGAGGCACAGTAGAATCAAGTGGCCTTGAGGTTGCTAATAATAGTGTCAATCTAAAGGAACTCACCAAAGGCATAAGCTAAGACCCCATTAGAGTCAAAACCCAAAATGTGCTCTAGTCAGCACAAGGTGCCAGGTAAGTCCTATGTCTGGAGGCTGGGGCAGGGGGAGGCCTGAGGAGTCCCAGGTCCCATCTGTAGGGAATAGGGCCTGCTCAGGCACCTATAGCTCTGGGTTTCTCAGTTCTCAAAACAGTATAAAGAAAGAAATGAGTGATATAAAAAAATAAAGTAAGTTTAATTATTATTAGAAATAAAATACTTGTGTCTCCTCAAAATGTATGGCCGAAACCGGTTTGGCTCAGTGGATAGAGCATCGGCCTGCGGACTGAAAGGTCCCGGGTTTGATTCCGGTAAAGGGCATATACTTGGTTGCGGGCACAACTCAAGTGGAGGACGTGCAGAAGGCGGCTGATCGATATCTCTCTTTCATTGATGTTTCTGACTCTCTATCCCTCTCCCTTCCTCTCTGTAAAAAAGCAATAAAATATATATAGTTTTAAAAATGATGTGTTGAAGCCAAAGCCCCCCGTGGAAGATGGTTAAGTTTAGATGTGGAGCCCTCCTGATGGGATTAGTACTTTACAAGGAGAGGAAAAGACCCCAGAGCGTCCGGTTTCCACCTTGTGAAGATACAATAAGGTAAGGTGGCCATCTGCAAACCAGGAAGAGATTCTTCACCAAGAAATGAATCTGCTGGCACGTTGTTCTTGCACTTTCCAACTTCACGAACTGTGAGAAATAAGTGTTGTTGTTTAAGCCACCAAGTCTGTGGTGTTTCACTAAAACAGCCCAAGCTGCCCTTGCCAGTTTGACTCAGTAGATAGAGTGTTGGCCTACAGACTGAAGGGTCCCAGGTTTGATTCCAGTCAAGGGCACATACCTCAGTTGCAGGCTCCTCCCCAGCCAGGGCCCTGTTTGGCCTCCTGCAGGAGGCAACCAATCAATGTGTTTCTCTCACATTGATATTTCTCTCTGTCTTTCCCTCTCCCTTCCACCCTCTTTAAAAATCAGTGGAAAAATATCATTGGGTGAGGATTAACATAAATACATAAATGCATGCATACATACATACATCCTATATAATAAAATAGTAATATGCAAATCGAACAAATGGCAGAATGACAGGACACTATGACGCACACTGACCACCAGGGGCCAGATGCTCAATGCAGGAGCTACCCCTAATGGTCAGTACACTCTCACAGGGGGAATGCGAATCAGCCAGAAACTGGGCTCGCCAGCAGGCTCACAGCTGAGGAGTGCAGTGGCGATGGCAGGAGCCTCTCCCGTCTCTACTGCAGGTGGGCAATAAAGAGTGAGAGGTCTCAGACTGGAAGAGCCCTGGACTGCAAGAGGGATGTCTGCCTGCCAGCTTAGGACCAATCCCCCCAGGGCCTAAGCCGGCAGGCAGACATCCCCCAAGAGGTCCCACAATGCAAAAGGATGCAGGCAGGGCTGAAGAACCCCTTCCTTCCCCGCCCCCCAATGCACAAATCCCATGTACTGGGCCTCTAGTATATACATAAAACAGTCCAAGCTAAGACAGTTATGCTTCAGAGGAATTGTTTGATGAGAAGGACTTTCATTCTGCCTTTGCAGTGAATTGGTGTATCCTAGTTGCTTAGGGTTACCAAGAGCAAATATGGGCCCACATCCCATAGTCCTACCTCTCTACTTCACCACCTGTGAAATTCAATGTGATCAGAAGTAAGCAATGAGACATACCCACATACACCCCTGCCCTGCCACCCAGAGCTGGGGAGAGCCTGCTTCCTGACATGGTAGTAGTTGAAACCATACCAGCTCCAGGACCAGGTGATGGAACTAATTCCCTGAACACTGCCCAGAGGTTACAGGCTCTCCAGACAGACACAAGCATCTTCTCTTTCCACAAACATCTGTTCTACTGGGCCCCCAAGTGGGAGGTGGGCACTTGGTGGCTGCTGGGCTTGGAAAGTGCCCATTATGAGCGGGGATCATCTTGCATTCCATTAAGCATGTGATTACAGCCAGATGCTGTGGTGATGGGCACACAACAGCTCTCTATAATAACCGTAATTATGATCCTGGTGTTTCTTTAGCTCAACACTCTCTGGACTTCTTAAGTCAGAAGAAATTTGGAAGAATTGCTTATTAGAGGCTACAATCAAATAGAGAGGGAGAACTTTTCTTAAGAAGGGGGGAAATTCCTCCCTGACATCTTGGCTCTGCACAGCCTGCGTTGACATCCTGCGGTGTCAGCACAGTTTTGAGTTCAGCACGAACCCAGCTCTGGCTCCAGATTCCTGCTCTCATTCTCTTCTTCCCTTTGCTCTGCCCCCGCCTGTCCCCCCTCCATTCCTTCTCAGCTGCTTCTCCTGGCTGGGAGAGAGAAGCAAGCACCTGCGTGTCCATCAACTCACATCCCCCTGCTGTGGGGCTTGCTGAGAGGCTGCCACCCCTGCCCATTTGGGTGAAGTTCTTGGAGTACCCATCAGGAAGGAGTCGTTAAAACGCTAAAATTGGCTGCTTGCTGCAATGACTAACAGCCACCTGGGCCTGCCATTCCCGTGGATCCATCTATTTGTGGACTATGGAGCTGTTTGTGATGTATTTGTACACATGCAAAGTCTTTCCTTAGAGAAATATGTTTAAAAGATTTGGAAATCCAGTCTGTGAAGAAATACAGTGCATTCGTTTTCTAGGGCTGCCATAACAAAATACCACACACTGGGTGGCTTAAGCAACAGAAATTTATTGTCTCCTGGTTTGGAGGTTAGAAGTCTGAATCAAGGTGTCAGCAAGATTGGTTCCTTCCGAGGGCTGGGAAGGAGGATTTGTTCCAGGCCCCTCTCCTTAGCTACACTACCTTCCCTCTATGTATGTCTTTCTCTTCACAAGGCATTCTTTTTAATGAGGACACCAGTGACATTGAATTAGGGGCCCACCCACCTCACTCCACTACAACCTCCTCTTAACTAATTACATCTGCAACAATCCTATCTCCAAATAAGGTCACATTCTGAGGTATTGAAGGTTAGGACTTCAACATATAAATTTGAGGAGACAAAATTTAACCCATAAATGTATTGTGAACCTACCACATGCCAGGCTCTGTGCTGATTCTGGGGTACACTCTTGAAAAAGAAAGACAATTTCTTACCTTTGAAGGACATGTGTGGGGGGAGGAGGATGGAGAGAATAAAAAAAAATGGTATCAAGTGATCAAGTCCTAAGTGGGGCCGAGGGAGCACACAGGCGGAGCACCCATCCTAGGCATGGAGCCCAGGGGAGGCTGCCCCGAGGAAGCCAGTTTGAGGCTGAGGTCTGAAGGATGATAGGAGGTTGCCAGAGAAAAGAGAAGCAAGCACCTGCCTGCCCATCAACTCACATCCCTCTGCTGTGGGGTCTTGCTGAGAGGCCTCCACCCCTGCCCATTTGGGTGGTGTTTGAAATACCCATCAGGAAGGAGGTCATTCCAAAGTTAAAATGGGCTTCTTGCTGCAATGACAAACAGCCAGAGAGATAGCCCAAGTGGAGGTGACAAAAAGAACATCCATAGGTTTGGCATAGGGTATGTGAGGTGTGAGCGTGTATCCTAGGTGTAAGGAGACAAGGACTTGGGGACAGAGACAATGCTAGAAGGAAGATGATGAGGGCCTTGTGAACCCACTGAGGAGTTTGCATATAAACTTAAGGGTACTTGGGAGCCACTGAAGAGTGACACGCTTAGACTTAAGATTTAGAAAAAGCAGCTGAAGCCATCTGGAGAGAAGAGGAACAGGAAGAAAAATCACTAAGAAGGGTATTTCTTTGGTCCAGATGAGAGGTGACCATGTCTTGAATTAGGACGGTGGAGCCCACAGAACTATGGTGCCCACCTGTCCTTCACATCCCAGCCCAGGATCCTCAGATCCAGGCACTGCTCTCTCCCAGCAGTCACTTCACCTGTCTCTGTGAAAGCTTGATACAAATCTTCTTCCCACCATTACTTTATTTTTCAAATACATGGTATTTACCATGGTCCAGGCAGTGAGTGTAATAGAAATTTTAATTCATTTAGTATCAGAAAGCAACTGTGAATCAGATGCTAGTATTACCTCCTAGGTAGACAGGAAGGCCTTGCCCAAGGTCACAGAGCTAATAGGTGGCAGAGCTAGCATATGACCTCTGACTTCAGAGTCAACACTCTTAACAAGGACCCTACACTCTCTCTCTCTCTTTTGCTTTCTCTCTTTCTCTCTCTCAAGCAGACCGCCACCTTGTCATCACACCCAGCAGAATGCCTGGCATGTATATGCCCTCAATAAATTCTTATTGCATGAATGTTGGTGGTGATCAGATAGATGTGGTGAAATGGTGGAGGGAGGGCCATTGGAGGCTGGTGTCAAAGATAACTTCCAGAAACTCTCAACATGGGTGGAAAGTGAAGCTTCTCACTGAGTTGAGCATCACAAAAGGGAATCTGTGACCAGAGGCTGCAGAGAGAATGAGCTTTAAAAATCTACTCAGGGACCTCCATGCCATGGGACAGCTGGAACAGGCTGATGCCCCGGGGCGCATCTCCTCCTACACCTCAGGCATCTGGAGTCCCAGCTCCCCTCAAGATTTTCACGTCACCCGCTGCCCTAGTGAGAATAATATCAATCTGAAACTTTTCAGGCCTCACCCATAACAGCTGAATAACAGCTATTAGCTTTGGACGCTAGGCATTTTTATGAGATCTTAGTTCCAGGGCTTGAGGTTTGGCAAAAAGAGCATATTATTCACACACAAAACAACTGCATTAAAATAGCATTAAGAGTCTGGCTTACACTGACAAAACCTAGGAAATTCAGAATGATGGTGATCAGCCTGTCCCGAGTTCACCCTCACCACCAGCCTGGTGTTACTCCTCTTGCCGAGACAGTCAAGGTGGAAAGGAAGGCCCCATGGGCAGAGGAGCAAGCTGGGAAAAATCAAGATATCCAGGTGATGGATGGGGAAAAAAAAGGAGGAGTATTCGGAGGAAGGACTCTGACAGCAGAGGCCATGTTACCTGGCCCAGGCCTTCCTCCTGGAGCCTGTATGGTGATGTAAGCATGAAGAAATGGTCCCAAAGACCATACCTCTCATCCCAGGGCCAGGCAAAACTTGCCAGCACTCATTTTATCTCCTCTGGGATGAATAGGCTCATGACTAAAGACCATGCATGCGACATGCACACCTTTGCCCCATGAGACAGAAGTATCATTCAAATTTCCATTCCTCAGCCAACCTTGGACACAGGGAGAACTCACAGGCAGATACTTTGCTCCCCACTCAATTTCCATTTTTGAAAGGAATGAAACAGAAAGAAGCTCAATCATGGATGAACAAAATGGGTTGACTGTGTTTAGTAATAGTACTCATTTCTAAATTATTCAATGGCTCATTGTCCCATTGAAGACAGTTAAGAAAATTTGAGAATTTAAACAATTTTTATTTGAGAATGAACTGAGAGTTGGTGAGAGAAGTGAGGAAAAGAAATTCCTCTTCTTGGCAAAAGGAAACCAAAACAAAACAAAAAAATCTTTCTCCATTTGAGATGAGATGGAACCATTTGTTCTAAGTATTTATTTATTTACTAGAGGCCTGATGCACAAAATGGTGCACTCAGGGTGGGAGGGTCTCTCAGCCCAGCCTTTGCACTTTGACAGTCCAGGAGCCCTCAGTGGATGTCCCACTGGTGGCGTAGGCCCACTCCCCCAGCGGTCAGACATCCTTAGAGCTCCCACAGAGGCAGGAGAGGTTCCCGGCCACCACTGCTGCACTTGCCAGTCGTGAACCCCACTTCTGGCTGAGCAGTGCTCCCACAGGAGTGCACTGACCACCAGGGGCCGCTCTTGCATTGAGTGTCTGCCCCCTGGTGGTCAATGCACATTATAGCGACCAGTCATTCCATTGTTGGGTCAATTCGCATATTAGCCTTTTATTATATAGGATTTCAGTATTAGTAAAGTATAGTTGACAAGTGAAATGGTAAGATATTTAAAATGCACAAGTTGATGACTTGATGTGTGCATACATTGTGAAAGGATCATCCCTCATCAAGTGAATTACATATCCATCACCTCATATATTTGCCTTCACTTCTATTCTCTCAGCAAATTTCAATTAGATAATACAGCGTTATCAACTATAGTAACCATATTCTACATTATATTCTTAAACCTTATCCATCTTATAACTGACAGTTTGTATAGCTGGTTCTTTGCATATGATTTGAGAAGCAATTTCTATAATTCCAGAATGCACCAGAACATTTTTGGTGAGAACTTCCTGCAAGCTATTGAAAATAGTTAAGCATCAGCTGAGACCAGTTTGACTCAGTGGATAGAGTGTCAGCTTGCAGACTGAAAGGGGCATGTACCTTGCTTGCGGGCACATCTCCACAGTGGGGTGTGCAGGATGTGGCTGATCGATGTCTCTCTCTCATCGATGTTTCTGACTTTCTGTCTCTCTCCCTTCCTCTCTGTAAAAAATCAATAAAATACATTAAAATACATTAAAAAAAGAAAGAAAGAAAATAGTTAAGCATCATCCAAACCCTCAAAAATGGGGCAAAATCATTTTAAATGTGGTGAATGTTACCCCCATCTAATAAAATTTAAAGTGACAATCAATATACAGTCCTTGGGGAAACTGCCTTGGTTTGGCATAAAGTGTCAGGAGTGACAAGGGAAGGTAAGCCACCCTTACTTATGCAAAAAGCCCAAACAATTTTTGTAAAATTAATATAAACTATGACTCTAATTACATGAAATTATTGCCCTCTTACAATAACTTTTGAATTTCTCTAATTTTTCATCTTCCCAATTTCTGTACTCCTAACCATGTCTGGAGTTATCACCCCACCACCATCCCACATCTGCTTTAAGCTGGGGCTTAGCCACTCATCCCACCCCACCCCAGGCCTGGATTACCTGTCAAAATAAGAGTCAGAGCTCATGACCCTTCTAGAATTTTTTATCTTAGCTTGAAAATCCCTATTCTCTACTAGCCAGCTTAAGGGCAGAAAAAGCAATTGTGCTCACTTCTAAATTATTCAAAATGACGGTAAAAATCATGTCTTTCTGAAAGTACATTGAATGCCCATCTCATGTACCTCTATTTATAAATAGTAAAACTGAGAGGTTCCATGCAGCCATGTCAACAGCACAGCTGGGGACACAATGCAGGAAGACACGGGCCTTAGAAAATGACCTGGCCATCACTTTTCCAATGTGCCATACAATGTTGGTCATTCTGAGTAATCGGCTGAAAATGCATTAAAGTACAGAATAGCTGGGAGCTGGAAGAATGTCATTTTTGTCTCCTCCGACCTGTCATTTAGCAAAGCAGAGAGAACGATGGCTTTCCTGTGGAGTGCTGCAATTTAGATGTCACAGCCATGATTCTGTGAGACTGCATCAGAGGGCATTGGCGATGCTTTCCCTTTTGTGTTTGGAAGAAATAGCCATGAGAGATTAATCCAATAAAATGACTGTTTTCAGATGGAGAATAAAGAGATGGTGTAAACATGAGCTATAACAAGTTCAGAGAGACATCCAGGACCCAATGACATCAGCAGAACCAGGCATCTTACAGCCAGTTTCCTTGTGGAGCTCTAGGTAATTCTGCTCTGGCTGGAATTTTTTTTTAATATATTTTTATTGATTTCAGAGATGAAGGGAGAAGGAGAGAGAGATAGAAACATCAATAATGAGAAAGAATCATTGATTGGCTGCTCGACGCCCCACACTGGGGATCGAGTCCACAACCCAGACAGGTGTCCTTGACCAGAATCAAACCTGGGGCCTTTCAGTCCACAGGCTGATGCTCTATCCACTGATCCAAACTGGGTAGGGCTTATTTAATGGTCTTGATGGGCCTATTTAGCTGTGATTTAACTCTATGTTTGAATGAAAAGCACAAGTATTAAACATGTTTCTTGGGCCACATCTTTTGGATGCATTTGTCTCTAGTTTTATATTAGGATTCTTTGGTGGGGACACTCTTGTATTAGCACATCCTCTTTGAAGGTTGAATTTTGAATCTTTTTCCTATCCTCCCTATCATAGGCCTCCTCCCTGCACACACACACATGTTCACACAGGCTCACACATATGCACACACACATGCTCATGCACACATGGCATTGATCCATCAATCCTGGGTAAGGGCTCGCTTACCTGGATAGGGGCTGCTGTCCCATTGGATGGAAGTAGTGAGGCCCTGATGGGACAAACACAAGAGATCGGAGCAAGTCTCACACCCTGGAGTCACCTGTTGAGTGAGTCACAAGATTGTGCTTGGTGGTGCTTTTCCTTGCCTGTTTTCTACTTGAACAGTGAGGACTCAGTGAGGATAAAAATGATAGAAGAAAGGCCTGGGTATCAGAAACAGGTCTGGTGAGAAATGAAATGATTTATAAGGTTTCACTGGCCTCTGCTCTTTCTCCTTTCCTAGTCCTGTAATTCAAAATCTCACAGGTGTGAATATGGCAAAATACGTATCCTTGTTTTATCATGCTATTAAGTGACACCTCACTTTGAGTCAGGTTGAGTTATGAAACCTTAAGGTTTAGAAAATTGAGCAGAGGATGTGGGGGAAACACTGCCAAAAGAAGTCACTGGGTTCACGCCTGGCACAGGGAAAGAAGAGCCGTCACCTCGTGACCACCTTCTTCTGGAAATCACTGAACCCACAAACATTTCTGCTCCCCAGAACTAAGGGATGCAGGCTGGCCTCAAACCTGGGAAAGGGAGCTGAGCATCCCTGCTGGCCTGGCCTCACAACTGACTTCCTGTGCTGTCGCTTAACATCACCACACGAAGCGTTTGCCTACTGAAAGGCAGAGACGGGGTGTGGGGATCTCGAAAAAGCCCTCTATTTGTTGAGGCTGGGTTGGCTTTGTTCGTGCCTGGGGGGGAGGAGGAAGGATTAGGAGCCTTAACCCCGTTGTTTTGTGATTCTGCTGCAGCACTGAATGGCTTCACTGGGCCTGTCTGAGGTTAGCAGACAAGCCCTCCAGCATCCTTCAACAAGTGCCTCACAGGAATAAATCCTTCCTGATGTTCTGCTGTCGAGGGCCATGGATTGCACAGTGTCCTTACTGGGAAGGATGAGTCCATTCTGAAAGCACACACTCACGTTGGCATTTTAAATTTTAGACAGAGGCAACATGACTTCTTTGTTTCCCTCAGACAAGGAAGTACCTTTCTGAGGGTGACAATAGGCCCATTGAATAGAAAACTCGGGTGGCTTCTTATGTCAGTTCATAGCATAAGAACATTTTACAAAAGAAAAGAATCACTGAGTTTTCTTTTCAAAGACCTGAAAACAGGATTAGGGAGAACTCTTGCCTATTCCCTCCCTGCCATCTGATACACAGAAGGATAAAGTCCTCTTCCAGATCAGGGCATCAGCACACGCAAAGTGACACCTCTGGTGCCGTCTGAGTGTGCAAGTGCCCAGGGCATGCTGACGAGTGTTCAGGGAGGCAGGAGGCAAAGGTCATGAGAAAGGCTTCTGCAGGGTGGTGAGCCCTGAATCAGGATTCAGAGACAAAGTGGAGCATGGCCAGCAGAGACAGCGAGTTAGGAACAGGGAAGGAGACAAACAAGTGAATGTGGAATCACAAAATTTTACTTTTTCGTCTCCCTGAAGGGAATCCACTGGGAAATACGGATTATGACATGGTGGGGACATTTGTTCAGTAGGCCTTTTTAAATAGTTTTGTTGTAGTTCTGACTCTCAAAACATAGGCCTCCCTTTGCAGCCAATGTGTGTGCAGTCATGGAGTCCACCAGTGGGTATCCAGCCAGCCCTCTGTGCCAGGTCCTCCTCCAGGAGCTGGCCTTGGGCCTCGGACATCTGTCCTGACATCAGCAGAGTCTGTGCTGAGCAGGAGGTGGGCAAAGAGCAAGTGGGTAGATAGAGATCAGCTCAGAGTGATGTGTCTCAAGAGAATGAAGCATTCTATGATGAAGGCTTGGGAGGGAGCAGCATTTGCTAGCAGACTGAGGAAAGACCTCTCCAAGACCGTGACACATGGGCAGAGACCTAACTGATGAGTAGCAGTCATCCTTGCAGAATGAGGCGTGCATTCGAGGCAAAGGGAACAGAGAGTGCAAAGTCCTTGAAGAAATGAGATTAGTGCATATGCCGGCGGCAGAAAAAGGACCAGGGCAGCTGAGGAGAGTGACTGAGAGAGAATAACAGGAGAGGAGGTGAAAGGCATAATAGGAACCAGGTCATAGGGGGCCTTGCAACTCTTAGTAAGGAATTTGACTTTATTGTGATATGTAATAGAAAAGTAAAGTAGGGGTTAGGTAAAGTAAGCTTCTGATAAATAGAGTCTGTGACTTAGACCCTAATGGGCAAGCCCAGAAGTTCTCAGAGCACCTGGGACATGAATGAATGGATGACAACTATCTAGTGATCAGAGTGTAACCTGGGATCGATAAGGTGGACATATCCCAGGATAATTTTTGGACCCTGAAAGAGACTCTCACACCTTATACAGATATTCTTTCACATGTATATCATGAGTATCCAAATAACTTGCAGACTCCATTTCCAGGCATGTGTATGGTTGTGAATGATAAATTTAAGATACAGCATGTGCTACACATCACACATAGTGTTCTCAGAGTCTCTCCTAAGGCTCCATGTCCGGCAATCATGCCGTGAACACAGAATGAAAGGGAGAGAGGAAAATCTGGGCTCTAAAATCCAAACCTGCACCCATCCCCCAGAGCATCCAGGACCTGGGGAAAACCAGTCTGTCTATTCTCATCACTGTGACAGATCAGAACAATGAGTATGAAGTCATCATTTCACGGCCAAGGTTTTCTCTCCAGACTATAGCTCACTCATCCCTTAATACCTTGAAAGTGAAACCTGGCTCCCACCTGCCTCCTTCCTTTTAAAATCTATAGATTTTGAAATTTTGTTTTTAAAAAAAGTTACTCAAGATTTTCAGAATAACATGTTCCTTCACCCCTCAGTATATAGTTGGAAAAATCTGAAGGGGCAGAAAAATCTTAAACATAGGTCATCTTAGAGTATACAGAATAAGAATTAAAATTTTTCAGAATAGAAATCCAAGATGGTGACACAGGTAAACATCTACACTGCTGCCTCACACAACAATTTCAAAACTACAACTAAAAGACAGAATGGACAGCATCCAGAACCACAGGAAAGCTAGCTGAGTAGAAATCCTACAACTAGAAGGAAAGAGAAGGGCTCACAGAGACCCAGAGGAGCTGCAGAAAGCTGAGGTACAGAGACGCACGCGTGGAGAGAGCGGGTGCAGGAGTGCCTGACTGGCTTTCTCTGGCGGGAGGGAGATGAAGACTCCAACTGCATTGAAGCCCTTATCCTACAGCACTGAATCCTAAATCCAGGTGAGACTCATACGGGGGAAGTTTGGACTATAAAAAGGGAGAAGTGCATGGAAATTTAGGGGAATCGCAAAAGGGCAGAAGTCTGGTGGCGAGTACAGCACTGTGCACGAAGACCAACTGCTGATTGTGCCATTGGCTTTCACAAGAGGGCAGGAGACAGAGCCTCCTAACTGCGCCACTTCTAACTCTACTAAATCCCAGTTTGGGGCGAAACCCTGCGGACCCAGACTCATATGGTCCCGGAACACAGGGTAGCCACAGAGGCAGCAGTATAGAGGCACTGTGCACTCACAAAGGGACAGCAGTGATTACCCAGAGTCACATGAGACCCAGGGGCCGTGGAGGGTGGGCCCGTCTGGAAGGCAAGGTAGTGTGTGAAGCCCTAATACTCCACTCATCCCAAGCTCAACAGAGGCTTTTGCAGTTTTGTAAGTCAAATATCATAAGGCTGAATCCAACACAGAAGTTCTCCCAGCATAGTGAAAATGTGGAGACAAAGGAAGAGATCACAAACAAAAGAAATGGAGGAAAACAAACGATTGCATATAGAGTTCAAAAACATGCTTATAAGGTTTTTCAAGAATCTCCTAGAAAAGATGGATAAATTTAGCAAGACCCAAGAGGAGACGAAAAAGGACCAACTAGAGATGAAAAGGGACCAAATAGAAATTAAACATACACTGACTGAAATAAAAAATATTATACAGAGACCTAACAGCAGACTAGAGGAAGGCAAGAATCAAGTCAAAGATTTGAAATATAAAAAATCAGAAAACACTCAACTGGAAAAGCAAGAAGAAACAAGAATCCAAAAATGTGAAGATAATGTAAGGAGACAGCTTCAAGTGAACCAACATCAGAATTGTGGGGGTGCCAGAAGGAGAGAGAGAACAAGATACTGAAAACCTATATGAAGAAATAATTACTGAAAAGAAATAGACTTACAAGTTCAGGAAGCACACAGAACCCCATATAAAAGGAATCCAAAGAGGACTACACCAAGACACATCATAATTGAAATACCAAGAGCAAAAGACAAAGAGAGAATATTAAAAGCAGCAAGAAAAAAACAGTTTATTACCTACAAGGGAGCATCCATATGATTGTCAGCTGATTTCTCAACAGAAACTATGCAGGTCATATAGGAGTGGCAAGAAATATTCAACATGATGAATAGCAAGAGTCTACAACAAAGAATACTCTATCCAGCAAAGCTATTATTCAGAATTGAAGGGCAGATAAAGAGCTTCACAGATAAGAAAAAGCTAAAGGAGTTCATCAACTCCAAACCAGTATTATATGAAATGCTGAAAGGTACTCTTTAAGAAGAGGAAGAAGGAAAAGGTAAAAGATAAAAAATTATGAACAACAAATATGTATCTATCAACAAGTGAATCTAAAAACTAAGTGAATTAAAAATTTGATCAACAGAATAAACTGGTGAATATAATAGAATCAGGAGCACAGAAAAGGAGTGGACTGATAATTCTCAGGGGGAAAGGGGTGAGGGGGGTGCAGGGAGAGACTGGACAAAAATCATACACCTATGTATGAGGTCAATGGGGGGGGAGGTAAGGGTAGAGGGAAGGTGGGAGCTGGGTGGAGGGGAGCTATGGAGGGGAAAAAAGAGAAACAAATGTAATAATCTGAATAATAAAGATTTAATTTAAAAAATGTTTAGAATAAGAAAGATTATAAAATTCAGATATCACAGCATAACATCAACCAGAGCCTACTGGCAGGAGTGTGTCATAATTGTTCTTATTCATCCATCTTGATGGCTCCTGGACCCAGCAAAGACACCACCCCACCCTGTGTTGCCTAATGGATACTGGCTAAAGGTTCCCATGCAGAAAAGTGGCATCCAGCTTGTTCTGTCAAGTCAGAGACGCTGAGAGAGGCCCAGGTAATGTGTTCCATTGCCTTGTCCCCATATCTGATATCAGGAAGACACCAGATCTGGAGTTTGCCTTTTGGCCACCTGCCATGAGTCGTATTTTAAAGAACTTTAAGTACACACACACACACACACACACACACACACACACACACACTCCTCAAAATGTTAAGCCAGAAGAAATCTTATATTTTATTTTAAATCTCTCAACTTACAGTGAGGAAATAGATCCACGGTGAATGGGTAATTTTTTGAGGAAGCAATAGAACCAGGACTGAAAGTCACATATCCTTCTATCAAATTCACCCAAAAGCCATCCCAAGTGGCTCTGTTATACAGTCTCAAGGATGTTCTCCAGGCCGTCTCCCAAACCTGCACGCCTGAAACACCGGACCAACAGCTCAGCCCAGCAGTTGTTGCTTTTACAGCTATTCTGATTTAAACATCAAGAGAGGGTTTCATCTGAAACCGGTTTGCCTCAGTGGATAGAGTGTCGGCCTGTGAACTGAAAGGTACCAGGTTTGATTCTGGTCAAGGGCATGTACCTTGGTTGCATGCACATCCCCAGTAGGGGGCATGCAGGAGGCAGCTGATAGATGTTTCTCTCTCATCGATGTCCCTAACTGTCTAACCCTCTCCCTTCCTTTCTGTAAAAAAATCAATAAAATCTATTTTTTAAAAGAGGGAGGGGGGAGTTAGGGGGTTTCAGGCTGCTCTGCCTATGGAGTGGCCACTCTCTGTCCCATTCCTTCACTAGTAAACTCTCCTTCACTTTAAACTCTAAAAGAAGAGATAGAGAGAAGGTTTTATTTTGTTCATCATGCTTTGAAGAAACAGAAGTATAATATGTCTTAGCAAGACTGGGAGGCTATTATTTAATGCGGCAATAACTGTTAAGACTGCATTGTAACCACACAAGTGTAACCACACAAGTGAACGTGCTAATCTCCCTAATCTCCGGCTTTACAGAACCCCCTGGGCCTCCCAGAGTCAGGTGCTCCTCACTCTGGGTTATCTTCTCTTCATCCTCCCCTGACTCCCCAGCCTGCCCCGGGGTTCCTGGGCTGACTCCCTGAGTTCTAGGCTAAGGAATGTTGATAGTTGTGGGAACAGCTTCCACTGTGCTTCAGTGCAAATTACGCAGGACCTGGACCCCAGCCCTGCTGCGGCCCTGCAATCCTGCTCTGCCTGCAGCAGTCAGCAAAACCCTGAGAGGACAAGTTGATGCTTTTACATGTTCCACCAAACCAGACACCCAAACTCCTTCCCCTAAGGTTGACATGTTGCTACTGGGATTTTCTTTTTCTTTTCTTTCCTTTCTTTCTTTCTTTTTTTTTTTTTTTTTTTACAACATCCTAGACCTTGCCACTTAGACTAAGATATCTTCACAGGTTTTTTTGTGTTTGTTTGTTTGTTTGTTTAAGTATATGTGTTACTTTTCTGCTCTCTTTCCCCCTCTCCTCCTTATAAATGAATATACTGTTATGGTTTCTACTTATAAAAAGTAACCTGGAAACCAAAAATATTATTTTTTAAATAAAGACTCTTTAAATGGAAAGATTCTCTTCTGAGGAAAATGCTGCCCCACCACCACCACGGCCACCACGGCCACCACCATAGACACCACCACTGCCACAACCACTGCCGCCACCACAGTGACAAAGCAGGAAGCCATGGCTCAACAGAACCCCAGGCAGGCAGAGGTGTCCTTTGAAGCTATTTACACCCAGGGCTGTTCTTCAAACCCTGGACTCTGAGTCACACAACCTAAGGGTGTAGGATAGGAGCCGCTATCCTGGCACGCTGTGGCCATCATCAGCATGTTGATAATTGTTTTAAGTTCAAAGACACAGCCTTCAGGAGTAAACGGTGTTCAAGTGTTCTCCTCACTAGAGGTTGCTTAACAAACAGACCAGTGCCCAGGATGACAATCCATAAAACATCACAATACATTAGAAAATTTAGGGCACCCATCCATTTATTTGGATTCCCACCCTCAACTCTTTATCTATGTGACCAACTGTAAACTGGTCTTTTCCTGGTTGAAATGAACAACCCAGGAAAATGAAAATTAAAAACAAGCAAAAAAAGAATCCATCAACAAAACTGGCCCTGCTTTATTTCTTGCCCACCCCCACCCCGCATACCACCCCCAAAATGGACTTCCAGAGAGTCAAGCCTAATGCAAACCATTTCACCATGCTTGTCACTGGCCGAGAGCTGAGCTAACATGATCATCATAGTCCCCTGGAATTCTGAAACCCAGTAATGTATGGTTTGGTGCTGTTTACTGGAAAAGGGTGAATTATTCCATGATCTAAGTATTGACCCCTGCTGTATGACTCCCAGACAGCTGCATTCTTGGGAAACTACAGAAGCACATCGAAGCGAGCGAGTACAGGAACAGAGATGACTGGAAAGATTTTACTGGCACAAAAGCCAAGGGAAAAAGCGTTCTTAAACAATACCGTGTAACTCGAGCAACCTAAGTACATAGTCTCTCTGTGGAGAGCATACATCACAAACACAGACCAATTACGAATGAGTGAGTGAGCATCAAAAAGAAGTGCAAAAGGAAAGACAATTTCAAATAAGTTATAAGGTTAGGTTTCTGAAATTTAGATTCTGATTAAATGTGGTGGAGGAAGCAGGGACTTTAGATCCCTCTCTTAAATTTTTAAAAGTATGTTTTTATTGATTTCAGAAAGAGAGAGAAAGAGAGATGGAGAACATCAATAAAGAGAAAGAATCTTCAACCAGCTGTCTCCTGCACACCCCCTGCTGGGGGATGGAGCCTGCAGCTCAGGCAGGTGCCCTGACTGGGAATCCAACTGTGACCTCCTGGTTCTTGGGTCCATGCTCAGCCTCTGAGCCACAGTGGCTGGGTTACTCCCCTCTCTTAAAACTCACTGAGTAAAACTTAGTCTTCAGTGAAACAGAGGCATGACCTGGTAACAAGTTCTAACTTTCCACTCAGGGCTGTCATGTTGTCTTACAGCAAAAATCAAACCTGACACCATCTAAATTTTTTTAATTTTATCATTAGTGTTTTACTTCCTGAAATATTTTCAATTTATACTAGCCATGCTTTAAAAAGCACTCGTTCAAGGACACCACTCTTAAGACTATTTAAGGAAAGGAACCCTTTGCCATCTCCACCAACTCTGAAATAGCCCCAAATGTGAGAAATTGCATCAGCTCTCACTGCTATGCAAATCAGATGGTGGCTTGTAGAGTGGCCTTTGCTTATTTTGGTAAATGTGTGGGTAGAGGAGGGAAAGTGACTGTTTAAAATGCATTTAAAACTTTTAGTTTCCAATGATTAAAGTCTGTAAGAAAGATTTCCTAGGAACAAAACTTACTCCAGAAATATGCCAGGCATAAATGCCCTTTAAAGCCAAATTGTTGGCTATCTGAATAGAGAGTTAAGAATCTTCCTACCAAATGGATATTACAAGTTCACTTCACCTGCGACTCAGAACTGGCGGGCTCCCACATCAAACCTGCTGACACCACATCGAACCTCTTTACTATCAGGGTGTAAGGTCATGATTCCTGAGTCCTTCTGGGGCTAGCCACGCTTCTGACCTTCTGATTTGATGCTTTACCCACCTGTGACTCCCAAGATCTGGTTCTTAGCTGGAGTTTGTCTCCTACCTCTGTGACTTTCCTCACCTCAGACTTCAGTCTTCTTCCAAGATCAAGGTCTCTGCCATGATGCCCATTGGATGAATTATTCACTGTTAAGGCAAATGTACCTCTGGGCTCCTGAATTGCTTCCTCAATTTGTCATCATATACAATTGAATCATATTAACTATCAAAGGCAAGGTGTTATTAACATTAGTATGGGAAAATATACATACAAGAATAGCCAGAATCCATTAAAAACAGCATCTATGAGGGTAAACTAGCTCTTCTAAACTTACCAACAGCCTGCTATAAAGCCACCATATCAGAAAAAAGTCTGGTAATGGCAACCTAAACAGACCATGGAATAGAATAAAAAGCCATCAAACATACCCAAGTACATATGAAAATTTAATGTGTGACAAAGGGAGGCATCTCAAATTGCTGGAGCAAAGACGGGAAAAATGGGTAGCTACTGGAAAAAGACAATAAACTTGAAGTGGATTGGGAATCTGAAATGGAAACATTTAAAATATACAAGTACTAGAAGAAAACATGGGTGAATTCCTCTTTAACCATGTTAGAGGGAAAGTCTAACATGACTCACAATTCAGAAAAAAAAATAGATCAATAAATGTGGCTACATGAAATTATAAAAACACTTGTGTGGCAAAAGAACCATACACAAAGTCAAAAGACAACTGACACACTGGGAAAATGTTTATAACTTATACCACAGACAAAGGGCCAACATCCCCAATGTTTAGAGAATCTTAAAGAGGGAGATGTAACCACA
>PVJN01031554.1:0-24783 GCA_004026805.1 Lasiurus borealis
GAAAGTCAGAAACATCGATGAGAGAGAGACATTGATCAGCCGCCTCCTGCACACCTCACTGTGGAGATGTGCCCGCAAGCAAGGTACATGCCCCCGACCGGAATTGAACCTGGGACCTTTCAGTCCGCAAGCCGACGCTCTATCCACTGAGCCAAACCAGTCTCGGCACTCCTGATTTAAAGAGACCTCGTCCTGCCTGAATAGGTCCGGCTGTGCTGCGGCCCATCAGGGAGCTGGTTTGTGATGACAACGACTACTGTCCCATAGACAAGTAATAATTTTCATTTTTTTTTTGTTCAAAGATAAATGTGTCCCGTATTCTCCTTCATGGAAAAATAAGACATCCCCTGAACATAAGGCCTAGCGTGTCTTTGGGAGCAAACATGAATAGAAGACACTGTCTTATTTTCGGGGAAACAGGGTATGGAAGGATGGGTTTTCGATCAGGGCTGACCCTCAGGCAGCCGACCTGGCAGCGGGGACACGTGTACCTCCCTGGGGAAGAGGCATGAGGAGGAGGAGGGGGGGGAGGAGGAGGAGCAGGAGCATCACCCCCCCCCCCCCAGAACTCAGCCTCCCGGGTCGTGACCTCAGGGACCAGCTCGGCCCGCACGGATGCAGCACAGCATCGGGCAGACCCAAGGGTTGGGTTTCCTTCGCGGTTTCTCAGCCTCGGCGCTGTTGGCGTTTTTGATTGGATAAGTCTTTGTCTTAGGAGCTGTCCCGTGCACTGTGGGAAGCCCTGGTCTCCACCACGAATGCCAGGAGCACCTCCCTAACGGTGACACCCCAAAATGTCCCCAGATGTTGCCAATGCCCTCTCAGGGGCAAAAGCACTGCCCACGGAGAGCCATGGTTTAGTCTGAGAACTCCAGGATCAATGCACACTTTAAAAAAAAATATATTTTATTGATTTTTTACAGAGAGGAAGGGAGAGAAATAGAGAGCTAGAAACATCGATGAGAGAGAGACATCGATCAGCCGCTTCCTGCACGCCCCCCCTGGGGATGTGCCCGCAACCAAGGCACATGCCCTTGACCGGAATCGAACGTGGGACCCCTCAGTCCGCAGGCCGACGCTCCATCCACTGAGCCAAACCGGTTTCAGCTCAATACACACTTTTGAAGTGGAATTGAACCTTCCCAGCCCTCCGCGGTCCTGATTTTCTCACGTTACTTGCCCTGAGTTAGGAAACGGTTCAAGGATGGGGTGAGGGAGGCAGTGACATTTGGGAAGGACGCTCAGACACGTCTGATAAATGAACACGGCCTCCCTCTCCCTCACTTAACATTCTTCATAGGAGATTTCAGGAGGAGCCTAAAATAACATTCCACACTTCGCATGCGAGTTACAGCGAGGCCCCGGCGTTCTGGAAGCAGAGCCGAGGAAGATTAAAACTCTAAATCTCCTGCATAATAAACGCGGACGTGGACGGAACACTCCCCATTCCTCTCATAGTTGCCTTCCTACCACCTTGGAGCTATTCTTAGCAGCCGACAGCTTGAGTTTCGTGATGATTGGCCGTCGGAGCCCCGGAGTTCGGGTAATTTATGGAGTTTGGAAGGCGCGCCTGGAAACCCCGGGGCCGGGGGGAAAGAGCCACCCTGCGCAGACCACCTCTTTCTCATCCCCTTCAACGTCCCTTCCGTTGAGTATGCCCTCAGCACCTTCCTTAGCTGGGGCTGCTGCAGCCGACTCCTGAGTGACTTACACAGCGGACATTGGTTTCTCACAGTTCTGCAGGCCAGACGTCCAAGATCAAGGTGCTAGCGGGTCCAGGACTGTTGAAGGCTCCCTTCCCAGTTTGCAGACTGCTGCCATCCATCCTGTGGTGTCATCACAAGGCTGAGAGAGATCGCCCATGTCTCTCCTGGTGGGGCACTAATTCCTTTCATGAGGGCTTCACCTTTACAACTTACTTACCTCCCTAAAGCCCACATCCACTGCCATCATAGTAGAGATTTTTGAGATACAAGCCGTTGAGCGAGCGATTTTTGCTTTGAAATACGAGCAACATTTGAGATAAGATTAATAGCACAGATCGGCCGGCTGCACACGACCTACCAGTTTACTGCGACTCAAGCATCTCATAGTTCCCACGCCTCAAGGTTATGGAATGAATTAAACTCGTATCTCGAGGTACCACTGTATACATTTGAGGGGGACACAAACATTCAGTCTGCAACAGCACCCAACTTTCTTCACGGGAGAATCTTTCAGCTGGTGTTTTTATGCACCAAAGGCATGGGGCAAACTTCCCGGGGGCCCTTCCCCAGCCCTCTGGGGTTCGTGCACTGTGGGTGGCCCTAAGACTAGACTCACGATGAATCAGAAGTGTAGCGAAGCTTTCAAAGGGAGACCCCATCCCCTCTGCTGGGGGCCATGTATACCTTATGCTACTGTTCAGTAGACCATCCAGCTCAAATACAGAATATGTTTGGAATGGAAAGGAGACAGTCTTTCTGACAGCGTGGACTGCATTTTGTATCCAAAGGATTCATTCTCTTCTGTGGTGGGTAGTATCCTCAGAGGAGGCGCCATGACCTGCATCCCGGCAATCCCCTCCTCTGAGTGGGAGAAAACCGTGGATAGGAGACGTTATTTCCGAGAGTGCGTTCCAGTCGATGGCAAAAGGGATTTGTGCAGATGCAGTTGAGGTCCCTACACAGCGGAATGATGAAGATGATCTTGTCCTGGGTGGGCTTGACCTAAGAAGCGGAGTGCTTAGGGTCTTGCGGTCTGAGACAGACATGCTCTTGCTGGCCCGGGAGAAGCAAGCAGCCATGTCCGAGTTGCCTGAGGGGTCCACGCAGCGAGGAGAAGGGCCTGTAGCTGTGGACAGAATCCCCAGGCCAGCGGTCAGCAAGATCACGGGACCTCAGTCCCACAGCTGCGAGGAGTTGCATTCTGCCGGTAACCAGTGGAAGAGGACCACACGCCCCTTTCCATCACCAGATATGTGACCCCTATGTCCCCCTTGTCCTCCCTCCCCACCCCTTCCCCTCTGGTCACCACCATTCTGTTGTCTGTGTCTACGAACGTATTTGTTTTGTTCGTTCGTGTGCTGCTCTTTGCTTTCTGTCCCACATGTCTGAAGAGCCCACAGCCTGCCTGGAAGTGTGCCTTTCCTGTGCAAACTCACCAGCCCAGAGCCCACACTCCAGACACCTTCTCTGTCCGGTCCTCGCACTGCTGGAGGCAGCGTGCCTCTGCCTTCACGGACCCAGGTCAGGAACCAGACAAGTCCAGACAGCCTTCCCCCCCTGGAACCCCGTAAAATGGCCCCATCCAGGCAATCCTAAGCCTGCGAGGCTGAGTACCCTGCCCCACTGGCTCCATCCCACATAAGCCACCGTGAAGCCTTCTGCCCCCGTGTCCTCTCCCACTCCTTCTGCTCCTGACTGACCCTGGTGCTTCCCCGTGTGGTCCTGTATGGGAAGGCATACCTCCTCCGCTTGGTGGCCATGGGTAACAAACCATCCTGGTAAGAGCCTTTTCGTCTCCTGATCAGTTGACATCACCACCTTTTATTTTTATATTTTATTATTTTTTATTGTCTAAAGCTTTACATATGCCGAAACCGGTTTGGCTCTCAATGGATAGAGCGTTGGCCTGTGGACTGAAGGGTCCCGGGTTCGATTCCGGTCAAGGGCACATCTCTGGTAGGGGGCGCGCAGGAGGTGCCTGACCAATGTCTCTCTCTCATCGATGTTTCTAACTCTTTATCTCTCTCCCTTCCTCTCTGTAAATAAATTCTTTTATTGCTGATTTGCTGTCCCTTTATAAGTCCTACTCTTTTTAATAGTTCCAGCCACATTGACGTAAAAGTATGTTTTAAAGTTTTACAAATAGTGGTATCACAGAACTAAGTACCTATTGGCACTGCTATAGACACAAGGAAACACACCTATGCATGTACACGCACCCACCTCCCCAGGCCTCGCCCTTTTCTGCATATATAGCGTATGTGGGAGTGTGTCGGTGTGTGACCCTGAAATCAGTGAAATGAGCAGGAGTTCTGTAATGTGGCAAACACAGCTTTAGGAATCGGTATGCCCGCGAGTGACGCCAACACCACAGCATGCTGATTTTGTGATTTGGGGTAATTTAATATATTTTAGCATCCACTTTTCTTTTCAATGAGAATAATTGTCATTTCAGAGGGTTATTAAGGTTAAAAGTGACTCCCCCTGTCTGAAATGCCTTGAGCCCTGGCCATTAATGATGATTGTCCATTAATGATGACTGGCATCCATTCAGCACCAACAGGAACCCCCAACTGGGGTGCAGGGAAGGAGGAAACTATTCAGTGTGAACAGCTCAAGTGTGACAGAGCCCGAGAGCCTGGCCCTTCGGTCCTGGGGTGAGGAGGCCGAGGGTGGAGCCCCTCTCTGACTAAACAGCTCCGCTCCGGGGAGACATCTCCCGTGTTTCAGCATCTTCAGTATGTCAGCCCCAGCCAGAAAAGCAGCAGATTTTGGTGAAAAAGAAAGAGCCAGAGGGCAGCCAACTGATATACACAGACCCTGACCCCTGATTGGTTCATCCTCATGCAAATGAGGACACCAAATACAGGTATGATTGGTTCAAAAGGCACTGTCCTGATTGGTCACAAATGAACTACGTACTCTGATTGGTCAGTGAAGATGTTGATGGAGATACAGTTGCATAGCTCCCATGGATAGGGAAAGCCTCAGTCCTATTGGTTGAAATAGGGTTCAGGGACTGCTCTGTAAGGCTCTTTAGATGGCAGGAACAGTGCAGGCAGGCAGCTCAGCACAGGATTCTTCCGGAAGCACAGTTTGCCTGAGAGGCCCCTCCCCTCTTTAGAAATGACTGCTGGTTGGGTTTTGTTTTTGTTTGTATTTGAGACCTGTTAGACACCGGGAGCCCTTCCGAGTGGGCATCTTTTTTCTCAGGTTCCCATGGCCTCCAGGGTTTCCTTCTTGCCATTCAAATGCCACTGCTCTATTTATTTATTTACCATATTTTCCGGCGTAAATATGATGACTGGGCGTATAAGATGACCCTCAACTTTTCCAGTTAAAACATAGAGTTTGGGATATGCCTGTATCTTTGTTGGATTAATTTGCATGCTCACTTCTGATTGGCTGGTGGGCATTGTGGAGGTACTGCCAATTTGCATATTTCTCTTTTATTAGTGTCGATATGTAGTATTTAACTATGAAATGTAAATTTTATTATAGGTAAGTAAATATACTACGCATAACAAAATATAAAATTATAAAATATGCAAAGAATATAAAAAATAAAGTGGATCAACTATTCTTAGCTGTATGGGAATGGAAGCTGCTATTTCCCTTTACTCTGGGAAAATTTCAGTTTTATATCCTTTGAACACTTCTACTTATCACATTGTTAAGGATTTCATTGCCCAATTTAGCTAGCATCTTTAAAATACGTGACTGGCACAAACTGGTGGTGATTTTTTTTATATTATAACACACTCCTCCCCTCTACACAGAAGAGCTAATACTCATTTAGGGACTCCTTGGACATAATCATAAAGCTCGGAGGATGTGGATTACCTCAAGAAAAAGGAATCTTCAGCCTAGCCCTAGCATTGGTCTGAGGAATGCCTTCAAGTAGATGTAAATTTGTTAGTTTACAGAAAAAATAAAATCAATGGGTCATTACTTTTCACTGGATTTTGTGCACAGTTTGGGGCTCTGTTACCACCTGCGGGGCTGTGAGAAAATGAGTGACCAGATGGCAGAAGGTAAGCATAGAGTCACTCTGAAACAGTGCCGCTGGCCTGACATGAGATGTGCTTCCCCCCCATTCTCCTGGTGGCTACTTTAAGTCACCATTTATCCGGGCACACGCATAGCATTTCTAAGTGGAATTAAATACATCGGAATTCCACGATGCCCTCCTCTGAGTGTCACGGCCCCCCTCCTGCCTCCTGATCTAGACTGACCGTCGCCTTAGAAGGCACCACCCTCTACGTAGGGCATCAGAAAGACGCATGGACTGAAATATGGAGATAAAACTTCTCTACCCAGAAACTTACGACTTCCTGGATCAATGAACACGGCCTCCCTCAGAAGCCATTGGAGGGGGAGATTCCACCATCCGGCTCACCACAGCCTGATCCCACAGCTGGAGCTTCATTCATTGCCTGCAGTCCACAGAGCGGGTCTGAGTTTCCCAAGTGCAGCTCTCTCGCAGAGGACGCTGCAGGTGCGTCCCTCCCTTGTAGCTGTGTTTCACAGGAGGAAATCAATGGGTCCAAAGTCTGGTGTTTACCGGGGAGGTGACCTTAGGCAAGCTGACCTCCCAGTGCCCTAGTTTCCTCCTTCATAAGATGCAGACGAGCAGAGGCCTCACAGCGAGGGTTGCTGGAATAATTACAGATGCCTGTAAAGAACTTAGAACAATGCATGACACATAGTAAGGGCTCAGAAGTTAGCTATTCCTACTCTTCCCACTAAGTCTAGTCTTTGGCATATACAACTCAGAAGGGAGGGGATTCCATTGCTCCTCAGATGACGGATAAGGGGTGCCGAGTGACTGAGAGTCAGAGGTGCGTCAGGCTGCCTAAACCAGTACCCTAGGGTGGGGTGTGGGGGGAGGGCACGGGGTGGTTGGATGGAGATTTCTAAGTTTTGCTCCAAGAGAGTCTGGTTCTGTAAGTCTGTGAAGGGCTCTGAACTTTAGCAAACCCTCCACGAGATGCCTATGAAAATCAGAGTTTGAGAACCAATAATTTATACCCTCAAGTCAGTGGTCGGCCAACGGCAGCTCGCAAGCCACATGAGGCTCTTTGGCCCCTGGAGTGTGGCTCTTCCACAAAACACCACGGCCTGGGCGAGTCTCTGTTGAAGAAGTGGCCTTAGAAGAAGTTTAAGTTTAAAAAAACGTGGCTCTCCAAAGAAATTTCAATCGTTGTCCTGTTGATATTTGGCTCTGTGGACTGATGAGTTTGCCTACCACTGCCTCAAGCGAATGCATTTCTGAATCCTTTCTTGAGAGCACAAGACATAATTGCCTTGGGGGTGGGTGAGTAGGTGGGGGTGTCACTCAGTGATCATCTCTGAAGGAGGGGAAGGGAAGCTGGGACAGGGCATTGAGCAGCCCTGCTTTCCCTGGAGTAGTCCTCTGTGATTTCTCAGGTTGTTCTTTATCAACCTGTGCATTCCTTTAGACTGGAGTCTCTTTGGTGGAATCTGTTTCCAATCATTTTAAACGCCGTTGTTTTATATTCTCTTTTGAGTGTCTTCTTCCAGCCCAAGGATTGGAGTTGTAATTCTACTTTTTCATGACACACCTGCTTACTCCTGTGTGCAGTATGTTGTGTCCTTGCTTTCCCCCAGTGTAGCGATTCTCCAGGGAGGATTTCATCTGTGCTTCTGCTAAGAATCCCAGGGACACATCGGACTGGGACAATGTTTATGCTAATGGCGTGTAGAGGGAATTCCTGGGCACCGTGGGGAGTACACCCTGGAACCCTGTCTCTGGGCCTGGGAAGAGCTGTGCTAATGGCTTCTTAAGGAGATCCCCACCTCTGCACAGAGATCCAGACAGAATGAGACAGGCTTCCTCCTGACCCTGCACTGGTGGGTAGGCATTTCCGGTCCAGCTTCCACAGTCCCGTTCCAGTGGGGGAAACTCAGCTTCCATGCTTGCCTCATCTCGCTCCAGGTCCTCAACTCCTGCCCCTGTGTGGGCACTGGAAATGCAGGCTCCCGAGTTTCCAAAACCAAAATCCACTCCACTTCCATCCGCTCTAGCATCAAATCATGTTTCTAGCATTGCTACGGAAAGCTCAGCAATGCATTTTTTGAAATGCTATGATTTCTAAATACCTGTAGCATGAGGCTCTTCAGATCCTCCAAGCCACCACAATACCCTGACATGTGAAGACCAGTGACCTAGGCTGTTATTCAAACTGATCTTAGGATCGAAGGCTGTTTTCTTGGAACTTTGAGATGAAAAATTCCAGAGTAGAAATTTGTTGCAAGAAGATAAAAAAAAAAAAGCTGGAGAGTTAAAAGATGGGACTAATCCTCTCCTAACAAAACAACAACCTCTCAAAATGAAATTCCCATCCGCAGTGGCCCTGTAGATGTTTTCAATGACCACTGTGTTTTTGTGTTTCTTAAACCTGTCAATACCGAAGTTTCTTTTTTCTTGGAAGCCCAGGGCACAGAACAGTGAAACTGTGCCTCCTCACACCAGAAAACATAGTTTCGACACCACCCAGCAGGTGGCAGAAGTGTCACCAGCCTCCAGGGTGCTCCTCCTGAGTCAGGAACCAGAGACAAGAAGAATCATGCGTCACTTAAAGGAGCCTTCAGGTGGAGAGCTGAAGCTGCGTGAGGCGTGAGGCAGTTAGGGAAATGGGTATCCTTCAATATGTCTCAAATAACACAGGAAAGTACAGTGGTACCTCGAGATACGAGTGCCCTGACATATGAGATTTTTGAGATATGAGCTGTTGAACAAGCGATTTTTGCTTTGAAATACGAGCAACAATTGAGATAGGAGTCATCGCGTGGATCGGCCGGCTGCACACGACCCACCAGTTTACCTTGACTCAAGCGTCTCATAGTTTCCCACGCCTCAAGGTTACGGAATGAATTAAACTCGTATCTCGAGGTACCACTGTATCTTCTGCCAACTCAACTCTAGTTGAGTTCAATCCCCTCAAAAGAAAGAAAAAACAAAGTGGTTCAACAGCAGAGAGGGACAGGAGAAGTCTGCGTCTGAGGGGAGAGTCTCACCAGGTGGTTCTCTCTTTGATGGTGAAACACCATCTCTTTTGCTCACCCAGGTTGATTAAAAATGGCGGCCCCAACCACCACCCCCTGAAAACAGCCATGGTCAGCTTTGCCTCACATGGACTCTCCTCTTCCAAAAGGGAACTCCATCTGTCCTGGCAACCCCAACACGGAGGGGGAGTCCTGTCCTTAGATTGCCAATGCGCTGGGTGGTAGTAACACAAAGACTTGTCCAATTCTTGTCAACTCCAAGGACATGGAAGGAGATCCTTATGAGACCAAGCATCACGTGAAGAAGAGCAGTCTTTAAAATCCACAGCCCTGGTGCCTTAATGTAGATGAATCTGAGTTCCCGTTCTACCTCGAACTCCACGTGTAGCAATAGAGACACACCCAGGCAAGCCAGCAGGCACAGCTGGTGCCCACACACACTCCCCCGGAGGCCTTCCTGACCCTCTCCTTCCCTCCACACTGGAGTTGGGATTCCCCAGAGGAAAAGCCACAGCTCCATTCGAGTGGTAAGTGAGAAAGCAAAGAAGTGTCCAGGATGGTTTTACCCCAAGACAGCTGGGTGGTTCAGACCCCCTTTTCTCCTTCACACATGGCCAAAGTCACTTGGGTTTGGAACTGGAAGCTCAGCATGGTATCTAGAGTAGAACTTTAAGATGAAGAATTCCAGAGTAGAAATTTGTTGCAAGAAGATAAAAAAAAGTGATGCAAAATGTTCAGGGTGTGAGTGTAAGGGGATGGACAGGAAGATGACCTTGGTGGTCTCTTTGAACCGGATGAATTGGGAAAGAGAAATAAGCACTGGGTGAGGCGAGAAAACACCAGGAAACACGAAGGAGCTGAAAGATGCGGGTTGTGGTACAGGCTGAAAGGGGCAATGTGGAAGCGGGAGGCAAACCCTGACCCCCCATCCCATCCCCGTCTTCCTGTGGTCCTTTACAGATGCTCTAGAACAGTGGTTCTCAACCTTCCTAAGGCCATGACCCTTGCATACCGTTTCTCATGTGGTGGTGATCCCTAACCATGAAATTTTGCTACTGTTATGCATCATGATGTAAATATCTGCATTTTCCGATGGTCTTAGGCCACCCCTGTGAAAGGGTCGTTCGACCCCCAAAGGGGTCACGACCCACAGGTTGAGAACCCCTGCTCTAGAAGACATGGTGGGATATTGTGTTAGCCTGCGAGCTCAGTCATGGGAATACTACATTATTCGATTGTAGAAGGAAAGTGAGGAATGAGAGACACCAATTTTCCTCATAGAAATAAGTATATGACAATGGGTATTCCGACTCAGGAATGAGCATTGTATTTGTGTGTGTGTGTGTGTGTGTGTGTGTGTGTGTAAAGCCCCATGTGAGAAAGGGGTATATTCCCTTTTTCTGTAACTGATTCACACTGTCTTGTCACTTTGTCACATTTTTCTCATTTCTCCCCGGGACACACAGTTCTGATTCTGGTTTCTCCTGGGGACTCAACATGGTTAATTTTTGTCATTTGTCTCTTTTTAGCTTTCATGGTAAATAATGGTAGAATAAATTACATGCCTCCTTGAATCAACGGAAATCAACTTCTGTTTTTTCCAAACACTGGAGCCTTTGTTGAAGTCCTGGAGTACAGATTGAGTGGTTCCATGTCTAAGGTGTCAAAAACAACAGAATTCCAAGGAAACGTGTTCATCCAAATTCCCTTGAAGTCCTGCTTGGCATTTTCCTTACTCTGCATAGATATTAATAATTGTCATTGTATTACCAATCCAACACTGCTAAAAGCATTTTTACTTCTCTAATTTTCTAACTTAAGGAGGACACTTTACTAAATTAAATATCTGGCAAGCAAATTCAATATTTTACTTGACACTCACTGGTGTTCCCATACTGAGTATAGTAGTTCGTTTAGAACAGGCCCTAATCCCTGGAAAGTTCTAGTTGCATCTAGACCAGTCTCCCAACCGGGTTTCCCTTGAGCTCAGGGGTATAGGCTAAAAGTAACAAAAACAATCTATTCATACATTTTATTATGAGAAACAAGGGACAAGTGTTTAAGCTTCTAGAAACATAAAGTCTTAATAAAAGCTGAAGCCTTTAGATTTTGTATAATTACTGCTATTAAACACTCTACACGGTGGTTCTCAACCAGAAAATCCTTTGCCCCCAAAGCATAGAACAGATGAAGATTCCATTTTCCCTGCATCCTCATCATCTGTCTTTTTCATTATAATTGTCATCGTGGGTGTGAAACGGGCTCTGTGGTTTTGATTTGCGTTTCCCTGGTGGCTAATGATGTCGAGCATTTTCAATGTTCCCTATTGATCAGTCTTGCTTATCCATCTTGAAAGAAACATCTCTTCATATCAATCATCCATTTTTAGTTTAGTTATTTATATTTTTATTATTGAGTTGTTAAACATTCTTTATGCAGACACAAGTTCTTTATCAGATAAATGATTTGCAAATATTTTTTCATTCTGTGAGTTATCTCTTTGCTTTCTTGATGGAACCATTTGCAGCATAAACACTTTAAAAAATATATATTTTATTGAATTTTTACAGAGAGGGATAGAGAGTTAGAAACATTGATGAGAGAGAGACATCGATCAGCCACCTCCTGGGGATGTGCCCGCAACCAGGATACATGCCCTTGACTGGAATGGAACCCAGGACCTTTCAGTCCACAGGCTGACGCTCTATCCACTGAGCCAAACCGGTTTCGGCAGCATAAACACTTTTAATTTTGATGAGTTCTAAGTTATCAATCTTTGTTCTTTTGTCACTTGTGTTTTTTATGTCCTATCAAAGGCTTTGCCGAACCCTAGATCACACAGGTTTCCGTTTGTGGCTCCCCTCAAAAGTTTTGCAGTTTCAGCTCTAACATTTAGATCTATTTTGAGTTAATTTTGTTGTAGAGGTAAGGAAGGCATCCAATGTCACTCTTTTGTACATGGATTCCCAATTGTTCCTGCATCACTTGGGATAAAGTCTTTTCTGTTTGCCTGTGTTGGCACCCTTGTTGAAATTAATGGACCATAAAGATGAGGGTTTATTTTTGGACTCTTCAGTTCTGTTCCATGTCTATTCTTATGCCAGTGCCGCACTGTCTTGTTTATAGTGGTTATGCAAGCAGTTTTGAGTCAAGAAGAATGAGTTCTTCAAATTTTTTTTCCAAGATTGTTTTGGCTATGCTGGGTCCTTTGAATTTCCATATAATTTTTAGGGTCACCTTGTTGATTTCTGAACAACAGCCAGCTCATATTTTGATAAGCATTGCATTGAATCTGCAGATCAATTTGAAGAGTGTTGCCATTTCAACAGTATCAAGTCTTTTGATCCATGAACATGGAATGTCTTTTCATTTATTTGGGTTTATTTAAAAATGCTTTTCGACAACGTTTTATAAGTTTTCGGTGTATAAGTCTGAAACTACTTTGTTAAGTTTATTCTTAAATATTTTATTCTTTTTGGAATAAAATATTCTATTATGCAAGGGATTGTGTTTTTTTTAAATTTCATTTCCAGATTGTTCATTTCTAACATATAGCAACACAATGGATTTTTTTTAACATTAAACTTGTAGCCTATAATCTTCTTAAACTTATTTATTCTAATACTTTCAGTGAGTTCCTAGGAATTTTCTACATAAAAGATTATGCCATCTGTAAATAGAGGCAATTCTCCTTCTCCCTTTACAGTCTGGGTGACTTCTATTTATGTTGTTTGCCTAATGTCCCAGGCTGGACTCCAAAGCACACTGTTTAATAGAGAGCGGACATGTTTGTATTGTTCCTGATTCTGAGCAGGAAGCTTCCAATCTTCTGTTACTAAGCTCCATGCTCTCTGGGGTATTTATTTTTGTAGATGCCCTTTACCAAGTTGAAGAAATTTCCTTCTGTTACAGTTTGTTGAGTGTTCTTATTAAGAGTAGGTGTTGGATTTTGCCGATCGTCTCAGTTGGTTGGAGCGTCATCCTGTACACCAAATGGTTGCAGGTTCGATTTCTGTTCAGCTTACACACACCTAGGTTTGTGATATGATTATTATATGTGTGACCTCTGTTTATGTTCCAAACCCAGCAACAGTGTCCTTGGTTTCTGAGGTGATAAGCATTATGGACTGATAGAACCTGGTTCAAATAGGTGATTTATGATTTATGATTGAGACTTCATTTTAGAGCGGTTCTAAGTTCCTTACCAAGGAAGGAAAACGGTGAGATAAAAATGAGTGTTGTTTTAAGACAAAGAGAGAGAAACCACTTCTTCCGAGCGAGATATAACAATGGCAGCGAAGGGACCTCAGGTCTTTGGGGTCAGCTCAAAGCAATGCCCGGGCTGGGTCTAAAGATCCTCTCCGAGTCACTAAGGAGAGTGTCGCAGGCGGGTGCTCATTCTGAACAGGCAACTGATGCCCAGAAACTCTCATGACTGCTTCACTGTCTGATGTCCCTAGGTCTACATGCTATCACTAGTATTACTATAGGGTTCAATAAATATGTGTTGACGCATAAAGACATCTGCTATCTCGGGACGCTAAATAATACGCAAATGCTTTCTACCGTGTGCTCTGTCCCTGCATTTTAAAAACTTACTCAGCATCTTCACTCAGACAAGTCTAAGAGTGAAACGAAATGCAAAGCTGGCAATGGAGGTGTTTTCTGGCTCACGAATAAACCATCCAGGTGGCGGCGATACGCATCAGGCAGGTGAGGGATGCAACTAGATCGCTTTCTCCATGCTTAATCGGTGTGATGACTGGACACACCTGGAAGGGAGCTTCCTGAGGGGATCAGGGAATGCTGGGAGTTCAGCTGGGAGTGAGAAAACCAGTGCTGTCCATGAGCGGTACCTGTAGATTTTTCTGGACAGAAGCTCTGTTCGGGAGCCTTTCTGAAGGTAGGGTAAGACTTTCCTCCTTCTTCGTTGGCCATTGTTGGCTAGAACACCCTTCCACAGGCTCTCTTCTGCTGCTGAAAAAGTTGAGCCAGAATTTGGGGTTGTTACTCTTGGGAAAGTAGGGGTAAACTCCCCCATTGCTGCCCCGTAGATGTGACGAGAGGCTGGTCAGGGGAATGTGATGGTTTGTTTCCTCGGGCAGCGATGTGAATGGGAACCATTTCACCTTGGAAGTGTAGACGACCCCAAATCCTAAGATATGGAGGACCGAGTGCTCAGATTACTTTAGAAAATGCAGTGTCTCAGGCCTATGAAGCATCCTGGAAGTGGTGTGTTAGCTTTACTGACAACAAACATACAGAAGCTGGGTCTTTGATGAATTCCAGTCAGAGGTGATTTTCTCTGGAATAGGCGTGTCCATTTTCTAAAGACGGGTGATTCAGACTGTGTTGATCTTTCTATTCTGCAATTGTGTCGGTCCATCAACTTTTAATTCCTTCATTTCTTCAGAAAATAGGGTCTGTGCTTCCCCATTGCAAGTGCTGGCGTGGAAGGGCCGTCCCATCAGGAGGGGCACCCTGTTTAGTGTCCTGAGGGCAGTGAGGGTGGACCTGGCTCTGGTCTGTTTCCTGATTTCTCTTCGTCCCTGGCATAGGCCTTGTGTGTCCATTTACAAAAATATAGACATACAAAAAGTTCTGCATGATTTTTTTAAAAATACATTTTATTAATTTTTTACAGAGAGGAAGGGAGAGGGATAGAGAGTTAGAAACATCGATGAGAGAGGAACATTGATCAGCCACCTCTTGCACACCCTCTACTGGGGATGTGCCCGCAACCAGGATACATGCCCTTGACCAGAATCGAACCTGGGACCTTTCAGTCCGCAGGCCAACGCTCTATCCACTGGGACAAACGGGTTTCGGCTGTTCTGCATGATTTACATGTCAGGCAAATCACATTCTGATGTGATTCAAAGCAACCTGTAGGTACGCTCTTTGTGACTTTTTTGTATTCCCGCATTAACGGCCCCCACAGGGGTTGGGGGAGGAAATCTATGTTCTCTTCTCTGCGGACCCCATCTATGACCAGTGCGGACTGGAGGCCAATAACTAGCCCTTTTCCTCCCGACACTGTGCTTCTCTTGGGCCTGTTAGCAGCATGAGATAGATCTAGCATCGCCTCCCGACTAAAATGCTTGGTTCTAAACGTCTCTCGAAATCCTACGGTAGACTAGACCGATGTTCAGAGCATTTTTCAGCGATGAACGCTGGTTCCCTGTGAGTTCATGTGACCTTGTTTGCCCCTGACCCCCGCCCAGGAAATATCCCATGATGCCCTGAATGCTGGCTGTGGTCCAAGCATTAGCGCCTTCACCTGCGGCGGGAGGAGGACCGAGGCTAGTGTTTGGGGTTTGTTTTCAGCTTTGCGGGGGGCCGGATGTTTCTGGAGGCCCGTCCACATTTCCTACCGTTTCCCTGAAAATAAGACAGTGTCTTATCTTAATGTTTGCTCCCAAAGAGGCGCTAGGTCTTATGTTCAGGGGATGTCTTATTTTCCATAAAGAAGAAGATGGTACGCATTTATTGTGGAACACACACACACACACAAAAAAAGGAAATGGATGACCTGTCTACGGGACAGCAGTCCTTGTCATCACAAACCAGCTCACAGATGGGCCGCAGCGCAGCCGGAGCTGTTCAGGCAGGGCGAGGTCTCTTTAAATCAGGAGGCAGACACCTGACGGTAGCTGTGGGAGCCTTCTATTCCGGGGAGGCCTTATGATCAGAGAGGTCTTATTTTTTGGGGGGATGCCTTATCTGACAGAGAAAGGCAAAAAAACTGGAAGTAGGTCTTATTTTCGGGGGAGGTCTTATTTTTGGGGAAACAGGGTAACTGAGAATTCTTCTGGCAACCTCTTCCATCAGACATCGACTTTACCACGCTGACAGGTGTCGCCATTGCCCCGTCCGCCCAGGGGCACAGAGGCACCGAGTCAGAAATCCCGGCAAAGGTCACAGCTCCCTGGGGCTCTTCACAAAGCACCCCGCTTCCCCAGGGAGTCCCGGGGACCCAGCGGACTCCACCGGCAGGAACCTGAACACGCCTTCGGAAAAACCTCTTCTGGGGTCCCGGCTTATTTTCACTTTTTCCCCTTTCCTCCCCAATCCCCCCCCTTTCTTTTTGCTTTTGAAGAGCTTAAAATAATAATTTCCATCCGCGCTGGAAAGGCAGAGAAGGCACAGAAGGCCAACCACATTTTTGGTACCCCATAAAAGCTAACTAAAAATAATAGTCAAACAATGAATGGGGCACGGTGCGGAGGCGAGGTCTCTGCAGGCCGCGGCAGCACCAGGCCCCGGGGAGGGGAGCAGGGAAACCCGCTGCTGCAGCTCCTGCTCCTCTCCCGCTCCCCGGGGGATGGCGGGGGACCCTTCCCCCCCACCCCCTCACTGTAAGTGAAAGTAGACGGCTTCGCCAGGTGTCTGCTTCCCTGAGGCTGCCCCACGGTGGAAAAAAGGACATTTTTTTTGCCGCGACTTTATCATCTGATGCAGATGTTTGGCTCCAGCCTCCTGATCTTGTCAGCAAAACTGATGGCAAAAAATAATAATAATAACGATCAGCACCAGCATCTCGGTTTATTTTTGTTTTCTTAGGAGGCGTAAATTTGCATACGCGAGCGTTATTTTTACTGCAGCCCCAACCCCGCTCCGGTTCTGGGATGCACTCCCTGGTCCTGCCCTGGGTTAGGAGCAGTGAGAGTTATGACTCCCCTGGGCAGGGGGTGGGGGCGGGAGGGTGGCTATCTCCACCTCCCGCACCCTCCCGTCTGCAAGGACCACATAATGAAGCGCACTTGGGTGTTGCTCCCTCTTTACTTCACGGCCATCAAGCAAAGTCCCCTCCCACCGTGGCACCGCAGATGGCTCACCTTCTCTTGACCTCTGGATTTTTCTTTTTTTTTTTTTTAAATATATTTTATTGATTTTTCACAGAGAGGAAGGGAGAGGGATAGAAAGTTAGAAACATCGATGAGAAACAGACATCCATCAGCCGCCTCCTGCACGCCCCTCACTGGAGATGTGCCTGCCACCAACGTTCGTGCCCTTGACCGGAATCGAACCTGGAACCCCTCAGTCCACAGGCCGATGCTCTCTATCCACTGAGCCAAACCGGTTTCGGCTGGATTTTTCAAAGTCCGCAAACAAGACAAGCAACGTGGAGTTCTCCAAGTTCATCAAGGCTGCACCTTTTCATTCGTTGCACGGCCTCTGTCCACTTTGCCCGGCTGAAACGGGTTAAAGAGTAGCCAGGGAGTCCTGAGAAAGCCAAAGGGGTCAGGATAACAAGTTAAGCATTAGCAGGGACGCTCCCCCTGAGTGTGCGTGTCCGGGCGGGGTCGGGCTTCAGGATAACCCTACCCAGCGCCTGTCTGTTCCGCTGAGAACGCATCTGAGCTGCTGGGCACCGGTGAGGTCTCAGGGAAGCACTTCCTGTTTCTAAAACAGTTGCAGTTTTTATGGTGTCCCAGTGAAAACCGGGACCTTTATCTTCTCCTGGGTAAAGTTTTTGCTGTGTTCATCCTCACCGGGGGATGTTTTCCCACTGATTTTTAGGAAGAGTGAATAAGGGAGGGAGAGACGGAGAGAAACATCGATGTGAGAGAAACACAGCGATCGGTTGCCTCCAGATCGAGCCTGCAACCCAGATACATGCTCGTGGCTGGAATCAAACCCAGGACCCTTTCGTCCACAGGTCAGCACTTGATCCACTGAGCCAAACCAGCGAGGCCTAACGTTCTTGGGATGCCAAATGGCAAGGGTTTAGTATATTTCTTTTTCTCTCTTTAAGTTAGTATATATTTTATTGATTTTTTTCAGAGAGGAAAGGAGAACAGATAGAGAGTTAGAAAAATCGATGAGAGAGAGACATCAATCAGCTGCCTCCTGCACGTCCCTTACTGGGGATGTGCCCGAAACCAAGGTACATGCCCTTGACCAGAATCAAACCTGGGACCTTTCAGTCCACAGGCTGATGCTCTATCCACTGAGCCAAACATGTTTTGGTGGTTTAGTATATTTCTTGGCCAAATAGCACTTGACCAAACACGGCCGTCACATGGACTGTTCTGGAAAAAGACAGAAGAACAAACGCAGGCATGGGGCCTAAGGAACTGTCTTCCTGGGACTCGGTTTCTCAAAGTGCCCATCGCCCAGGAAAGGTTTCCCGGGCCAACTGGTGGGACCAGCCACCAGGATGGGAAGAAAAACGACCCAGGAATGTGTATTACTGCTATTGAATTCCACAAACAGCCCCTCACCCCCCACTTACCCTGTTTCCCCGAAAATAAGACAGTGTCTTATCTTTTTTTAAAAAATATATTTTATTGATTTTTTACAGAGAAGAAGGGAGAGGGATAGAAAGTCAGAAACATCGATGAGAGAGAGAGACATCAATCAGCCGCCTCTTGCACGCCCCCCACTGGAGATGTGCCTGCAAGCAAGGTACATGCCCCCGACCAGAATCGAACCTGGGACCTTTTTTAATCTGCAGGCTGACGCTCTATCCACTGAGCCAAACCGGTCTCGGCAGTGTCTTATCTTAATGTCTGCTCCCAAAGAGGCGCTAGGTCTTGATTTCAGAGGATGCCTTATTTTTCCATGAAGAAGAATATGGTACGCATTTATTGTGGAACAAAACAAAACAAAACAAAACAAAAAAAGGAAATGTATGACCTGTCTACGGGACGGTAGTAGCTGTCATCACAAACCAGCTCACGGATGGGCCGCAGCACAGCCGGAGCTGTTCAGGCCGTGTGAGGTCTCTTTAAATCAGGAGTCAGACGCCTGACGGTAGCTTCAGGGGCCTTAGATTCCGGAAAGGCCTTATGATCGGGGAGGTCTTATTTTCAGGGTGGGGGGAGGCATGCCTTCTATGACAGCGAGGGGCAAACCTGGAAGTAGGTCTTATTTTCGGGGGATGCCTTACTCTCGGGGAAACGGGCGTTCCTCTGTTCACCGGGGCGACAGATTCTCAACCACCGAGCCCGCAGAAGCTGGGCCTCCGGCGCTTATTGTGAATGAAGACGCCAATGCCGTTTTTCAGAAAGGGCCCAGGCCAGCGAGCATCGCGGGACAGCGCGTACCTTGCCGTAAAATAAAAATAGCCCTGGCCGGCCCGTGGAATGTGTCCTCGCGGCGTAATCCATTCCTTCCTGCGGTTTTCCTGCCCGTCGGGGAGCCCTGCGTCACGGGGCGCGGGCGCCAAGTGTCTGGTCTGCGCTCTGGTCAGACGTGTTTTTCTTGCTGAGCCTTTTCAGGTTTGCCGGTTCCCGCAGCGCACGGCCGCCAGGTCACCCTCCCGTGCAGGGAGCACGGCTTTGGCTGCAGACGTCCCGCCGGAGGTGCGGGTCCGGGGGTGCCAAATGCCAGTGGGCAGCGTGCGTGGGCCTCGGGACACCCCCATGGGCCATAAGGGGAGCTGGTCGCTCAGGCGAGCTCCCCTCTTGAACAACAAGCAGGCGCTTCTTGACCCAGGCTCTCTGCTCCGAGTGGCACGGCGGCCACAGAGCACAGAGTTGAGGCAACGGCCTACGTCTGTTTTGGCAACACGCACCATCCTTACAAGATGGGCTTTCCACCCTTCTCGAATTCCCTCGCTCTTCGGCCTAAACCTTTCAAGAGTGATGACTCGAGTCCTTTGGTCCACGCAGACCTGGGGTCGTCGGCCTGTGGGAAGCCCCTTTCTGCTGTCCAGATAGGGGTTGTGCTTAAGAAGTGCAGGAGGGCCGAGACTGGTGTGGCTCAGTGGATAGAGCTTTGGCCTGCGGACTGAAAGGTCCCGGGTTCGATTCCGATCCAGGGCTTGTACCTTGCTTGCGGGCACATCTCCAGTGGGGGGCGTGCAGGAGGCAGCTAATTGATGTCTCTTTCTCATCGATGTTTCTGACTTTCTAGTCCTCTCCCTTCCTCTCTGTGAAAAATCAATAAAATATATTTTTAAAAAAGTGGTAAAAAAAAAAAAGAAGTGCAGGAGGCCCAGCTTCTGGGGCTCAGTGGTTGAGCATTGATCTTTGAACCAGGAGGTCAAGGTTTGATTCTCGGTCAGGGCATATGCTCGGGTTATAGGCTTGATCCCCAGGGTGGGGTGTGCAGCAGGCAGCCGATCAATGATTCTCTCCCATCATTGACCTCTCTCTCTCTCTCTGTCTTTCTCTCTCTCTCTCTCTCTCTTACTCTCTCTGAAATTAAAAAACATATTTAAAAAAAAATAACAGCACGAGTTCCCTGAGCCAGGTCTGTCCTACTTAGCTGTCGTCACTCTAGCCACGGCCACTTGCTCTATGAGGCAGGACCAGGACGGTGGCTCCTCACACTCGCTCAGGGTTGTTTACCCGAACAGACAAGTAATGAGGGATTCAGTGTTGTTTCCACTGCACGTTGCTTCCGCTGCTGCTCTCATGCTCGCCGCTGCCACGGTGACAGTGACCTGGGATTCCGGGAGCACCAGGAGGTCCCACGGGGCTGTGTGGGGGAAAGATCCCCTCCCACACTCCCCACACTCATACCCTTAAAGGTCAAGACAAACAGAAACTCAGGGCAAGAGGTCTGAAGCGAGAGTGCCTCATCCAACATCAGAACCATCTTAAATGTCCCAAGTCGCCTCCTTTCAAGTTCTTACAAGACTCCTTCCCCCCAGGCATCACCCCCATACCTTTCCTACCACCAGGCACCTTCTCTTCTCCACACCTTCCCCTCCTCAGCTCTTTCTGTCTCCTTGGCTACCTCCTCCTCCCCTCCAGGTCTCTTTCCAGCAGTCACCTCATCAGTGACACCTTTCTGACCTCCCATCCACCTCATAAGTCCCCTCGTACTCACCTGCTCTCGTTTCTCCAGCATCATTCTCTCCTGGCGGACTCTCTATCCACATGCTGCCTTAGAAGCTCAAGACAAAGCGAGGGGAAGCTGGAAGCTGGACTGGGCGGGGATGGGGGGATCTGTTGTGTTCAAGGCTGCCTTCTGAGCCTGTAGTCGAGCGTCTGCACTCTTGTTATTGAGTTATTGAGATTTGGGCTACGTTTTTTAAAAGTTAAGATTTTAGGATGGTTTTACAAGCTGTAACTCTTTAGAATTATTTATCCTCTTTCTTTCTGACTTTTTTCCTACTAGACTATAATTTTCTAAAGGGCGGGATTATAGAAAATACGCATCTTTTATTGTCTGTCAGTCACAGGGCAAGCCTTGAACCCAGTGCTCAATAATTGCTTGTTGGAAAGAACCCCCCTTCCTCTCTGCTGGGAGCTCCTCTTCTCCCAGAGCGTAGAAAGTTTGTTTCAAACGCTCTATTTCACAGAATCTGATCTCTGGGTCAAGGGCTGGGAGGCTTTACCTGACAAAGGCCAGATAGCCAATATTTCCAGCTCTACAGCTCTCTCATCTTAAAATGAAAACAGCCACAAACACCTTGTATACAAGGGGGCATGGTTATGTGGCAATGAACTTGAATTTGTGGACATAGGTGCTGGGCAGATATGGCCTGTGGGCTGTAGTTAGCTGGCCCCGTGCAGTTTTGCTAGACCGTGATTGACATATAACATGACCATTCTTAAAGGCAAACTGGTTCCGTTGCATTTCAGAAGTAGACACAGGCGATGCTTGGGCATTCAAGGAGTTTTCATTTCATTTCTATGGTTGCCCATTTGTTACTTGAATAGAGGCTTTGCTCAGCGACTCCCAAGCTTGAGTCCTCACTTCATTTTCAGATCATTGAAAGGTGGACCCACTTAGATATGTACTGAGACACTGCCTTTTCTGTTGTCTTCCTTTTTTTAAAAAAGTGATACCCCGTCTTTGTGACCATCTTGTTGACATAAAACTGAGCCTGAGAAAAGCTTCTAGCGCTGGCTCCCTAAGCTCTTTGTGGTTAGTTTCTTACCTACTCGGCCGGGAGAGGGTAAGAAAGGACCGGACCAGATTAAGTGTGTTTGGAGGAGGGATCAATATGAAATATAAACCAGATCGTACTTCCTTGGTTCTCCCCAGGCCTAATCCCAAGTAATCCTTGGAACTGAGTCATCTACAAGTGAGAACAAAGGGGTGGACTTTGGTCCCTCAGTGGAGGGTCTAAAATTACCCAGCAAACAGAGAGGACCCCACATTTCAGGCTTGGCACAGAAACCTGACCCACAGGGCCTGAAGGAGCCTAGTATTCAGACACTGTCCTTCCTCTCTTGGAGGTCACCAAACCAACCTTCGCATGGGTGTGCCTTCTGTCTCCCCCCACCCTGCCTACCGCCTGTGTCTGACCCAGAGGGTGCCGGAGACTGTGTCTAGGGGAACAGGGACTCCATGGCAGGAGCATCCAGCACGCCCCAGTCGCCCGCTGTCTGCACTAAGTCCCAGCTAGGAAGCTCTCCATCCCTGGTCCCGCCCCAGGCCCTGCTCACTCTGAGGTTCCCTGTGACGTAGGGAAATGGGGAAAAAGAGAACATTTTCCTTTGACTCCTGGGAAAATGTGTCCCATCCCAAGCCCCGGGGGCAGAGCACTGCAGCTAATGAGACAGTGGGGGTTCATCCTGTGGTAACGTCTAAGGTTTTGTTCTGCAGAACTAATGGGAAGCAGTAGGTACTCAAGACGGAGAACAGCCTCTTTTCTTCTTCATAAGAGGTCATCAGAGCAACCAGCGTCTGTGTGTAAGTCCTGAGAGCATTTGTGAGCAGACCGAAGGGCCAGCTAAGAGAATTGGACACCTCCTGAGGCAGACGACCGCATGGACGTTGTGGGTCTAGGATGCTCCTTTTGGGGTTGGTGACTCATCTGCGATGTGCAGAGAAAGGCACGGCCCTTCTGTGACCACAGGTTTCTAGAGGCGCCGTCATCACAGGGTCTGGAAACAGGAGGAGTTATGAGGGGAGGCTCAGGGGGGAAGAGGAGGTGGGGGTGGATACCTGGTTTGGAATTCGAGTTTCCCTCATCCTGATTTTGTCCCTGATGTCCTCTCTCCATGTCCACCTCTGAGAACATTAGGGGCCTGTTTTGCTTGGCATAACATTAGGGATCTGTTTTGCTTGGCATGAAATGAAGGCAAGGCTGAGGACATTAGGACCTATTTTGCTTGGCATGATATTCTCAAGATCCGTTCATGTTGTCACACCGGCAGTATTTCATCCTTTCTTAGGGCTGAGCAGCATTCTATTGTGTGTATGTACCCCATCTCCTCTGTCCAATCACCTATTAAAGGGCATTTTGGTTGGTTCCATGTCTTGGACGTCATGAATAACGTTGCAATGAACATCGGGGTAGACATATCTTCGTGAATCAATGTTTTCAAGTTTTGGGGGGTAAAACAAGTAAGACAAATAAACAAAAACTCATAGACACAGACAACAATATGGTAGTTACCAGAGAAAAAGAGGGGGTCGAGTCTGGGGACAGAAGGAGATTGGATTTTGGGTGGTGAGCCCACAATGCAAGATACAGTGGATGTATTGTAGAGTTGTACACTTGAAACCTATACCATTTAATTAACCAATGTCAGCCCAATATGTTTAATAAAAACAAGTCAAACAACCCAAAAAACAAATGATCTCAGTGCTTAAACACAGTATTGATGTCCAAGCCTCACCCAGACGAAATACAGTGGTACCTCGAGATACGAGTGCCCTAACATACGAGATTTTTGAGATACGAGCGTCGAGCGAGCGATTCTTGCTTTGAAATACGAGCAACAGTTGAGATAGGAGTCATCGCGTGGAACGGCCGGCTGCACACGACCCACCAATTTACCGCGACTAGAGCGTCTCATAGTTTCCCACGCCTCAAGGTTACGGAATGAATTAAACTCGTATCTCCAGGTACCACTGTACACTAGAATCACTTGACCATTTACAAAGTCTCTCTGGATGATTCTGAGGTCGGGGTCGGGGTCCACACGGCTGTTCTTTATTATTGTCACAGGCCTAAAACATTCTACTGGGAAGCGGGAAGGCTACCAGCTACCTCTGAATCCTCCACGGGGAGCCTCCTCAGAAGGCTGCCTCTGAGGCCATGAGGTCACCTTCTAAATAATTCCCTTCATGTTTTTAAAGACGATGAAAGGTGTCTACAGGTGGAAATACAACAGGCCCCGGTTCTGATGCATGTATTTATTTTGGGCCATTTCAGCCTCTTCATGGCATGGTCTGTGAAGGCTCCTCCGTTAACTCCGGGATGACCCCCATGGTCTGTGAAGTCATGGGTGGTTATAACACACAGTGATTCTGTGTGTGGATTTTGAAGTGAGACCAAGAATTGAACCTCTGCACTTCCAATCACCCCCTATTTGAACTTGGACTTCATTGGAAGCCTAGTTTTCTCACCTATGAAGCAGCAAATTTATCCCTCTCTCATAGATGCTGATGTGTTAGCACCATCGTGAATTTAATGCTTTACAAGGCGGTGGGCAGAGAACACCTAAATCAAGTCCCCAGTCCACTGTGAGCCTTCAGCAAAGGGCGGCCGTTACTCATAGAACCGAAGTGCTAGTGAGCGGTGTGTCTGGGCCAGAGCTCCGACTCCTCGTTGTAGGCTCATGATGAAGACCCGAGCCCACTAATGAAGTCCGGATTTTTCTCGGAGCAGTGAGCTCACTAGTTTTCTTGTGTTGCCAAGTTCAATCAGACCCGGGAGTATTGGTTACTGCCGGTGCACAATGAAGACAGACATTTGGAGGCACCTCTCGGCAGAACCCGGGCCAACGCAAAACATTCCAGGGCTGCCTGAGACCTGTGTTGGGTTCCCAGCAGCTCCTGTGAGGGATGGAGGTATTTCCATGGTCCCCGCTCTCTGCTGGGGTCACCAGAGGAGCTCTGCTGACCCTGAGGGGGTGTTTCTGAAACCTTGGTTGAAATCAAAGTTAACCATGCAGGCAGAGTGTGAATTTCTCTGAGGCTCTATTTCAATCTTTTTTTTTTTTTAAAGAGGAAATATCCTACAAACAAGCAGCATTTCAACCAAAGCTTAGAAGGTAAATTATGTTTGAGGTTGCCCTGCATTGTGGCCACCGTACTTGTTACCTGGCGAGCCTGTGTGTGTGTGTGTGTGTGTGTGTGTGTGTGTGTGTATCTGTGTTAAAGGGACACGTGTTTACCCAGTTATCTACCA
>PVJN01031555.1:9822-24882 GCA_004026805.1 Lasiurus borealis
GTTGTACCCTTCTGTGCCCCTCACCACGATTTGGATGGTGTGAGTGGAGAACATTCTAGAACAGGATCCCCTCTTGTAAAGATTCTGTGTTGCTTGCCCTTTTGCAGTTGGCCTGGAGGCTTGGGAACAGGGAGGGTGGAGTGTTTCTTTTTCTGGGGATGCTTCCAAGCCATTTCATAGAGCATCAGCAACTTTAATTTGGGTCATAACCAAAGTTTGAGAACCAGGCTATTCAGTGAACTTCTTTATACAATGTTGAAAAAAAACAAAAAAACACACACACAAAAACCCATGTGGCAGAGAGCTGCATATCTGTTCCTTCAACCAGTACTTAAATGTCTATCAAGTACCCTTGTACCAAAAACAATCAATGAGAAAGGACATTAACAAATGACTAGGATGAATGGACATAGTTTAAAGGCTAAAACCAATAATACTTTTTTGCTCCTCAAGGGCCCTACCGAAGATCCAAGGTCTCAAAAACAAGTCAGTCCGGCTCTCAGGAGGTCGTCTTGCTCTAGTTGGAATATTTCTTACAGGCCTTTCATAGGGTTGTTGATGGTCTTTTAACCACAAGCAGCTGTGATCTCAATACTAGTTAACATTTCTCTGGATACATTTGCACAACAAGAGAATGTGTTCTGGGATCTTCAGATTTGAAGGTCCTGGGGAGGTCATCTGGTGTTACCCACCCTCTCTCTTTTTGTACCCAACCTTTCCCATACTAATTGAGCAAATCTTCCTGAGGGTGAGGATCCTGAAGAAGAGAAATTGCCTTGTCTTGTTGTAAGAAAGGAAGTTGCTCTCTTGGAATCTTCCCTGTTCAGAATTAAAAATGGAAAGTATAATAATTTAATACATTTTATGACCTTCACGTTTTATTAAATTTCATAAAGGCATTCCATCCAAAAGAGGGTCATATTTTAAATTAAGCTCTATAACAAACATTTAAACTCTTATTTAATAAAAAAAGTTATTGTGTATTCATACAATTGCAATTGATTACAGAAGGCTTAGGTATTGAAATTTTGAAAGGATAATAGATATTGTACATGGATAGTAATGCTTATCAGGATATTCATTTTGCTATTTTTTGTCCTATGTTATATGCATCTTGAAAATTTATGGAACAGTGACAATAGGTTTTTTTTTAGCTACAGTTGCTTTACACATAGAAGGGGCACGATGAGCAGTGATGGAAAGAATGCGTGTATAATATGAATGAAAAAATACTGACAAACTTTACACTCTCTTGTTATGAGGAGTAATATACTTTAATTAATTGAATGTAACAACATATCATAGAGAAGATAATTTGTCTTCACATTATAGCAGTCTTTGAGGAGTTATGTGAAATGTTCCTGCATCCGTAAGGAGCTGAGTTGTTGAGATGGAGAGGCATGATCTATAGGGACATAAAACAAGGAAAAAGAGATATCTGGCTTTGTTCCAACTCTCAGGGGAGCTGGAGTGGCTAGATAAGCCTTTTTGGAGGAAGTGAAATTGAGGAAACTCTTGAGTAACTTCCAAAGAGGCATTTAAAGATTGTCAAAGGATTTGCCAAATGTTCTCAGCAAGGCAGCATAGAAAGGCTACTTAAAAAAAAAAAATTAAACTCCCCTCCTCCATACCAGTATTTTTCAGTACAGAGAGTTTCTCCTTAGTTTTATTTCCAGAAGTTTTATTATATTATTCTTCTTTGTATTTTCCCACTTATGGCTCACAGAGCGTTTTAACCTGTGGGTTGATGTCTTTCATCAGCATAGGAAAAATCATGGCCTGTTCCCACCCAAATATTGTTTCTTTCCTATTTGTTCTATTTTTCTCTTCTAGGATTGCAATTACATATATGTTAGATACCATAATTCATCTCACACATTTCTTTCTGTTCTGTTAATGTTTTTTCGTTTGGGTATTTTCTAATGACATCTCTTAAATTTCAATAATCCCATTTTCTGTTGTGTCCAGTCTGATATTAAACCCATTCAACTTAAGACATTGTATTTTGTACATCTAGAATGTTCATTTAATTACTTTTGAAATTGTTGTAATTCTTAATTGAAATATTTTATCTTATTATCTATTTCATACATAGTCTCCTATTTTCTTTGACATAGTTTTTCAAGTCCTTGCTTATTAATTCCAACATAGAAATTATCTCTAAATTCTCTCAGGCCTTTGTTCTTTCTTGTCATTCAATGTCACCTCCTCAGAGAAGCTTTCTTGACCCGTCACACAGCATTCATTCCTAGGCTGCTGCTTCTTCGGCAGTGATCTCGGTTATTCATGTTTGTGGTCTGAGCCTTCCCTTCTCCATGGATGGCCCTCTCTGAGGACAGGGACCTTTTTGTCCTATTCACCACTGTATGCTTGACTGACAGAACAGTGACTATGTCAGGACAGGCTTCCTGTAAAGTGTGTTGAACTGAGGAATTAACGAATCAGTAACGAATATTTAACTCAGGTATGTTTATAAGAATTTCATTCATGGATTCATAGGATGCCTAGACTGAGACACTCACAGAAAGCCTCTAGTTTGATTTCTTAATGTAGCTTCTGACTCATAATTTCACAGAAGAGGAATGCACTAATAAGAATGCAGATGTTGCTATTAAACTGATCTGGGTTCAAGTTCATATTGGTAAAGTGACCTCAGTAATAACCTCCAAATTGCTCCCTTATACATTAGGGAAATAAAGTCTTCTTCTGATAAATATTAAAATCTTTCTGAAAACTTAATCCTGTATACTGACATGGAGTAAACCTTCAATAAACATGAGCTACTCTTATTACAGTAATAATGTTCACTGTGATGGCCTTATAAGTAAAAGAATACGTTCTGTGCAGTAAATTTTATGAATATCCAACATCATTATCCTTTTATATTTTAGTATAAAATAAAACTTCAAATATTCAAACAACCTGGAACAATTCATAGCAATGCTAATATAACTTTTATTTTATGCCTTGCAAACCCCTTTCAGAAATATCCTTTCATTTGATGGTTCACAGCTGCTCATTCGCTGAATAAAGCTTTAGCAATTTTGTAATAAGAGTTACCTGTGTCCCAGTGCAAGAACCAGCTGCATCTTGGACTCCTCGGTCTTAATGTTTTGTTTGGCCAAATCAGATTTCCTACGCCAGAAAGTACAGAGCCAATTTGTTCTCTTGAAAAGCTCCAATTTTAATGGCAAGAAAGAAAAAAAGTCTTTATCTTTAAAAGGCAGCTTGAAGGTGTCAGTTAAATTCGCTGCTGCCCACAAATGCTTAACCTGGAGAAATCAGAAATAATGGAGGATTAAAGATTATGCGCCTACAGTAATTTTGGAAAATGAAGGAGTCCCTCAGGTAGAAATATGATTCATTAGCCCCAAACTTTTCAAGTTACAGACTATAAATATTTGAAGTGTTTCCTTTCTAAGGAGGCAAAGGAATCATTCAACCCAGTGCAAGGAGAGGTGATGAGGAGTAATGGGATGACATTAACACAGAGACATTTCCTCAGGAGGGTGAGCAGGTGAGACAATGGCTTCGTTTCAAATGGATACAAAACAAGACCTTGGTGCTTTGTGTAGGGAGCCAGTTGCTGAGTGCCTGTGGCTGATGACCTGTTCGGAGACACTGAGTGCTTTTAATGCTTCATTCAGCGCCTTTTTAATTGGTTTGAATGAACTGGTTTTAAAAAAGGTCAAAATAAGTAGAAATGTTGATGATTCCTTGGCATGTAGACATTCACTTTTGCTGTTTTATTTTATTTTATTTTATACAGCACAGGCTAATAATTGCATTCTATTTTGCCACTCTTATCTGTGTATTTGCCAATTCTCGATGATAATGAAATTGGAGGAAATAAGAGGAGGAAAATACATTAAGTTGGGGCACAAGGTGGGAGGAGGGAAAAAGATGGATATTAAAGTGACTCTCATACATGTCTAATCAATTAAGGAATATAAACATCACTCTGAACCAGAATTCAGGCAACTATTCCTCTTTGTACAGATAGACTCCTTTCACATTCTTTTTGCTGAATTTTCTCCAGTAATCCTGTCTTTTATGGGATTTAATACAAGGAGATATGAAAAGAAATATGAGTAAGAGGACCAGGGTCAATATATTTCTGTCTTCAAATTTATCAGTCTTAAAGTTGATAATGAGGTTTTCAAATATTTAGACAAAGTACATAAGTTTAAAAATTATTGTATTATTCCACTTGCATGAAGTACTTAAAAAAAAAGTATAATAGAAGTTCTAGGGACTGGGGGTGTAGGAGGATAGAGAATGATGGTTTAATGAGTACAGAATTTCTGTTTGGGATGATTAAGATGGATTGTGGCGATGGCTGCACAACATTTTGAGTATACTTAATGCCACTGAATTGAACATTGAAAAAGGATTAAAAATGGTCAATTTTCTGTTATGTACATCTTATTGCAATAAAAATATTAATTTTTAAATTTGAAAACTGAAGCCAAGTGATTAATTTTGACTGATTTGCTAGCTTATGGGACATTTTTTCAGAAAAGTTTCTTTTCCAAACTGCCATCACAGCCAAATCATTTCCTAATATCCCCTCCCATTATCACTACCAATAACTTTCTAAAATGTAAAGTAAATGTAAAGATTACTCTCTAATACTTATTGTAGTCACATTGATTTTAAATTTATGGTATACAGTTGTCAATATGTGAAACACAGTTGATCCTTGTACTATTATTTATTAATCTGTATTATTTTTCAAACGAACAACTGTAAACATACTTTTGTCCCATCCTATATTATAATTGATGATAAGATAATATTCATTCATTTACTAATTCATGCAGCAAACACATTTAAACACTTGGTCAAAATTTTATCCTAGGTAGTAAATAATAGTGCTGGTTTCAAAGATATTAGTGATATTAGTCTCTACTCTTTTTAAAAAATATATATACATTTATTGATCTCAAAGGAGAAAGAGAGGGAGAGAGAGATAGAAACACAAATGATGAGAGAGAATCATTGATTGGCTGCCTTCTGCACATCCTCTAATGGGGATCGAGCCACAACTCAGGCATGTGCTCTTGACCAGAATCGAATCCGTGACCCTTCAGTCCCCAGGCTGATGTGTTAGCCCAGTGGTTGCAAACTGCAGCTCGCTGGCCGCAGATTGCCGCACTGTTGACTAAGTAGTTTGCCGACCACTACTGTAAAGCATTACCCTTACCCAGAAGTTTTGACTTCAGGTTAAAGACATTAGTACATTATTAAAATGTTTTTTAAGTGTTTTTCCCTAAGGCAGTGGTTGGCAAACTCATTAGTCAACAGAGCAGCAAACCACAGCTCATGAGCAACTGTACTTTCCTGCAGGCCCAGGCCTCCAGATTCAAGACTACAAAGTTTCAATTATAGAAGATAAATAAATCCCAGATACCGGGGTCTTACGAGGCAGTTTGCCGACCACTGCTCTGGCCCCTAGGGAGTAGTCTCTATTATTAATTAGCTTATTATCTACTGGGAGAAAGAGACATGTATACCAAAAATTGAAAAAAAATGTATAAAGTAATGTATGTTGAAGATGCTATAACTGTACTTACATGTCAGTATACGTATGTTTGGCTAATGTATTTGCATAAAAGGAGGCAGATTTGTTTTAACAGTGAGGACTAGAATTTTATCGAGGCCATAAAAAATGGCAACTGCATTTATTCCCATTTTACAGATTATATGGAATTTTTGTATATAACTATCTGCAACTTAACCATTTTAGAGGATTATAGATGTTAAAGTTTAAAAGGGAACATTGGAATTTGAAATCAGTCCTCAGTTTAATTTCTAACTCTATTGATTGCAACTAGGTGATTAAAGACTATTTATTTAATCTCTTGCCAGTTCAATGTTGTTTCCCAGAAAATGGAGCAGTAGTTCCTTGATGGTCCTGTGTAGACTGATATAACATATAGTACATAAAGCTTTGGATATCACTCTTCAATAAATTTTGGTTGCCTTCTCTACTTATGGTTGTTTTAGCTTAGGTTCTTATAACAAAAACAGGAGGCCTTGTGCATGAAATTTGTGCACGGGGGTGAGGGGAGAGGGGAAAGGATGTCCCTCAGCCGAGCCTGCACCCTCTCCAATCTGGGATCTCTTGAGTGATGTCCGACTGCCTGTTTAGGTAGGATCCCAATAGGTAGGATTGGGTCTAAACTAAATGGGCAATCCAGGACTGTTGGCTCCCAACTGCTCACCTGCCTACTTTCCTGATTGCCTCTAACTGCTTCTGCTGCCAACCTGATCACCCCCTAAACATTCCCCTGCCAGCCTGATTGATGCCTAACTGCTCCCCTGCCAGCCTGTTTATCCCTAAGTGCCCTCTCCTACAGGCCTGGTCAGCCTAACTGCCCTCCCCTGCAGCCTGGTCCCCCCATAACTGCTCTCCCCTGCAGGCCTGGGTCCCCCTCAACTGTACTTTTCTGCAGGCCCAATCGCCCCCAACTTCCTTTCTCTGTTGGCCTGGTCACCCCTAACTGCCCTCCCCTGTAGGCCTGGTCCCTCTCAAATACCCTCCCCAGCTGGCCATCTTGTAGCGACCATCTTGTATTCACATGGGGGCAGCCATCTTCTGTGTTGGAGTAATGGTCAATTTGCATATTACTCTTTTACTAGGTAGGATTATTAGAAAGGATAGAGACCTGGTGCATGGGTAGGAGCCAGCTGGCTTGCCCTGAAGCGTGTCCTGGATCAGGGTGGGGGTACCCTTAGAGCATGGGGCAGCATGGGCGAGGGGCCTGTGGTGGTTTGCAGGCCAGCCATGCCCCCAGATGACCCAAGCAGAGACCCTGGTATCTGGGATTTATTTATCTTCTATAATTGAAACTTTGTAGCCTTGAATGGAAGCCTGGGCCTGCCAGGGTATGTGGAAAGCTTGGCTTCCTCTATTGCCTGGGAAACCCAAGCTTCCTGTTTGCTCACTGGCCACAGCCATCTTGGTTGGGGTTAATTTGTATATTTGCTCCTGTTTGGCTGATGGGCATGGCTTGTAGGTGTAGCAGAGTGATTTTATTTTGCATATTACTCATTTATTAGATAAGAGATGCTGATGGAATTCATGATTTGCTTGGTGTGATCCTCAGGTCTGGCATACAATTATAACATTGTTCCTATCTGAAAATATAATGTGGTTCTCAGTGATCTGTGTTTGCTAATCCTCTTTCTGGTATGGCTTCCAGGATCACGGCTTGATGAAAACGGGAACTGTTTTGTATGATTGTGTTTGAATACACATATATTATATAAAATAGATATTTGTACTGTTTTCAAGCACTTTAAGGAACGCACTCTACTGTTTAGCAAAGTATTAGAGAACAGGGTTCCTACCAGATGTGTTTGAATGACTGGCTATCAATCATTTGTAATTAGCACACTCTATGTAAATTTATGCAACTTAAGTGCGTGAAAACAATTTATTCTTGTAAGTAGATTAAATTGTCCTTTTTACAGTCCTGTTTACATTGGTAATTTATTTAACAGACCCTCATTTCATTGATGATAAACTTTACCCCTGCCCAAGTTCAAATTCTCTCATTTTGGCTAAGTGCCATCTGAATTCATGAGGTTATATTGCACTAAGAATTTTAAAAAAAAAAAAAAAGGTGGAGCACCAAATTCTATCAATCAAGTGCTGGCTGCCAGTGACAGGAAATTGGCACACATTCTGGGCCCCCTGACCAGATGGTAGACATCTGTGCTTTTCCCATCAGCAGGGCCAGGTCAGCTGTGTACCCTCCGCAGATAGGCCTCAAAGAGTCACGGCCCCATCGGTGGAGGGCAGCTCTGGGCTATTAAAATATTTGGGTAATGAACAGCAAGGGAAACTGACACCTCGGGATGCTTTGAACTTTAAAAAAAAAATGATGTCATAGAACTTAGGACAGGAGCCAAGTTGGATCTCCTTGAGAGTTTCCAAGATGAGTTAGTGTCTGCATCTTCATAATGTAGGCAATCATACAGAAGAGCAACCTTCCAGCAAACCGTTCTGTTAGAAAGTGTCCTGGGAGGAAATCCTGAGGACTTTGGCTCTAACCTGATGTGAAAACTTTGGCTTTTTCACCAGCTGGAGACTCAAATCTCTGCATGAAAAGGGAAATATTTTTTTTGTTGCCCGTACCTCCCAGCGAGAGTTTGAGGGTTCCATGAGCTTGAAGATGTGAAAGTACTTCTTCATTCTGGAGAGAACTGAAGAAACCATTGTATTACAACCCCTCTTCACTAACTTCGGTCCCAGTTGCCCTTATGACAAAATTAAGCATTCTGTCCTCTCTGAAAGCCACCCGGTTTCTGGTCATTCAGATTGGGCTTTCCAAATCTGAGGTGCTAGGACCTCTAAGATCTATCGGGGTCTTATTCTGTTCTTAACTTCACTCAGAAAAGCTAGGGAGTTTGAGTGCCCTGTCTTCTCATCCTCTTTCACAGGAAGATGCTAAATAAAAATGTGTTAACTGATTCATAGCTCTGACATTTCCACTCATATTCACAGCCCATTAGACTGCAGTACTTTTCCCTCACATCTCTGGCTGCAATCCTATTAAAAGGACAAGCAGGATATTTTCATTCTGGGCTCTGTCAGTCCTGCCAATGCCCGCAGCTGAATCCCTGCCTCTTCTGTTCTGTGAAAGTGAAGGGACTTCACCAATGGCCTCGTGCACTCTGAGAAAGTCATTGTTGAGCTTCGAATGCACTTGGAAGTCTGACTGTCTTTAAAGACTGTCACTATTAAATTTTGAGAAGCAGCGATGGTAGCAAGTAGGGGGGATGGAGGGGGAGAGAGAGAGAGATTGAGAGAGAGAGAGAGAGAGAGAGAGAGAGAGAGAGAGAGAGAGAGAGAGAGAGAGAGACTGAGATTGCTTATCGTGGGGATAGAAGAGCAGTAGCCATAAAATTCAGAGATCAAAAATCTAACTCTAGCTCTGCTTTTAACTAGCTCTGCAACCATGAGCAAATTCTTCCCTGATCCCGAGTCTCTGTTTCCTCTCTTCTGAAATGCTCATTTGGACTAGATGGTCTCTAATGACACTTTATGTTTTATCATTTAATGGTTCCCAGTGGGAAAGATCACAGATAACATTGCTAAGTCCCAAGAGATTCATAGGAAGCATGCTAACCCCTACACTCTTTTTTGAAAACAAACAAACAAACAAAAAAACCAAAATAAAACAAAACAAAAAATAAAACCAGACAAAACATGGGTAATTGTTTTTATATTAGCAAAATTAAACTAGAAGGAGATCATTGAGGTCTTCCTGATTCTAAGTTCTAGAGTTTGTAAAGTACCTAAATTTTTATGAGTTGAAAAGAGGCAAACAGGATTATATATATACATATACATACATATATATATATATATATATATATATATATATATATATATATATATATATATATATATATATATATATATATATATATGTATGTGTATATATATATGTGTGTGTGTGTGTCTCACGAGCATTTGGTATTGTCAGTGTCCCAGAGTCTGGCCATTGTAAAGGTGTACAGTGCTATCTCATTGTTATTTTAATTGTCTTGTCTTTTAATAAGGGTCTTATCTCCTCAAACATAATCTAAGACATGGAGCAAATGAGACCTCATTCTACTTTTCTCCCCTGTCCACTACCACAGAACTATTGTTAAATGGGTACTTGATAACACTACTATATTCACCTGCCATGCCTAGTGTTTACCCAGATGTAATCCAATCAAGAAAAAAAGATGAGCAGAAACTTTTTGAGTAGTGGATGAACATTGGCGAGGTATTCAGCTGTTGTGCTTTCTAAATTAAAACAAAATATAAAACAAGGGAATTTATATTGAAGTTGGCATGTGTATTATTTGATTTCAGAGATTGCATGCAACTTCTCTCAAAGCCGCCCTCTCTACTGTCAAGTAAATCATGACTTCCTTCCACAGAAACAGGAAAATGCCGCCTTGACCTGTGAGCATTAACTAGAGCAACCAAATAATTTATCTTCTAGACTGGGGTCATTTTAAGAATGAAAAGAGCACTAATAAAAATTATATCAGCCGAAACTGGTTTGGCTCAGTGGATAGAGCTTCAGCCTGCGGACTGAAAGGTCCCAGGTTCGATTCCGGTCAAGGGCATGTACATTGGTTGTGGGCACATCCCCAGAAGGGAGTGTGCAGGAGGCGGCTGATCGATGTCTCTCTCTCATCGATATTTCTAACTCTCTATCTCTCTCCCTTCTTCTCTGTGAAAAAGCAATAAAATATATTAAAAAAAATTATATCAGATAAACAGGCACAAGCCAGGACTGTCTTTGATACCCTTTTTGGGTTGTAGATTCCTTGGAAAAGAATAGAAACTATATTTTCTTTCTCTAGAAGTATTTTACCTTAAGTTACAGGATATACTCATCCCTTACTTCCCATCTGAAGTCACTGATTAAGAATTTTTGACCCACACTGTCTCCTGTTCATCTAAGTGCATTGCTCCTTCAGTCAATGCACAGCCCAAATAAAAGGGTTAAAATGATCTTCCAGGATCCCTAAATTACATGAGAAGAACAACAATATGTAAATATTATTTTTTATAGCTGATCCATGCTTTCAACTAAAATGTCTATGAAGTTCATACCTCTGGAGAAAATCCAACTTTCTATTGCATGCACTTTTTTGTTAATCTCCTGACGATATTTTTCCACTGTTTTTCAGAGAGAGTGGAAAGGAGGAAGAGGGAAGGAGAGAGAAGGGGGAGAGAGGGAGAGAGAGAGAAACATTGATGTGAGAGACACGCATTGACTGGTTTCCTCACATACACACCTCACTGGGGGTGAGAAGAAAACCAGCAACCCAGGTATTTTGACCTGGAATAGAAACCTAGACCTTTTCGTGCATGTGCTGATGCTGTAACCATTGAACACACTGGCCAAAGCTCTATAGCTTGCATTTTAAAGTGGAAATTGTATTTCCATTTAGGGAAACATACATAGTTAAATAGTTTTATATCTATAAGAGCATAGTAATTACTTTGGAAATAGATCCATCATTTTTTAGCATTTTTAAAAGCAACCCTAAGCTCTCCTTCTCTGAATTCCTTTTGGACTCCTTGACACATTTACTAGTAAGTCATCTAACCTATTGTAATGCCTTGGGGAGCTTGGTTACTATACCATATTGTGCCAGTAGGTGCTGCTGTAACATGCTAGGCCTCTCTGGGGAAATATTTTCTTTTTAAAAAAAATTGGCTTTATTGAGGTGACATTGGTTAATAAGATTATATAAGGTTTCAAGTGTACATCATCTATTTATTGCATTGTGTGCCTACCACTCAAAGTCAAATGTTTTTGCATCACCATATATTTGACCTCCTTGACCTTTTACTACCCTCATCCCCTTCCCTCTGGTAAACACAATACTGTTGTCTGTGTCTATGAGTTTTTATTTGCTTTTCATGTTTGTGCAGTTATTGCTTTCAGTATATATCCCAAATGTGAATGAAATCATATAGTTCTTCCTTTTTCTGTCTGACTTATTTTGCTTAACATTATACTCTCTTCCATGTTGTTGCAAATTTCATCTTTTCTTATGGCTTAGTAGAAATGGCCAACAGATATTTGGAAAGATACTCAACTTCACGGGCTATTACGAAAATGGAAATTAAAACTGTAATGAGATACCATGTCACACCTGTTAGAATGGCTATTATCAACAGGACAAGTAATAATGAGTGTTGGAGAGGTTGTGGAGAAAAAGAAACCCTCCTTCACTGCTGGTGAGAATGTAAAATGGTACAGCCATTACAGAAAACAGTATAGAGGCTCCTCAAAAATTAAGAATGAAATTATCATAAAATCCAGCAACTCCTCTTCTGGGTATCTACCAGAAAAATGTGAAGACTTCTTAAACTTCATATTTTTAATAATTTCAAATTTTAACAAGATTTCAATAATCTCATTACAGCCTCAAACAAAGCTTTCTGAGTACATTTCCACTCTACTCATTCTATCCCTTCAATTTTCTAAATATAATTAATGATGTGTCTAAATGTATATTTGGTGAGTAGCTTCACAGGATGCTGTTAGTCACTTGCCCTAAACATTTTATACATACACACACACTCTCTCTCTTGCATCTTTGGAAGATTTTTATGTTTTAAGATCTTTATATTTTTTGCCTGAGCTTTCTATTCATGCTGAGCTTGAAGCCTCAAGGTGGCTGGTATAATAGATCTGTCTCTCAGTCACAGAGGGGCCATCAGGAGAGAATTTGGGGGTCAACAGAGATGAGGCACAGACCATTACCCCCCCTCCAAACCTTGCAGGGGCCTGAACCCTCACCCCTTCTGAGGGAGGTCTCCTGCTCCCATAGCTACTTCGCTTCCCACAACCAGCTCAGTTGGGACCCAGGTAACAGACAGAGACTTGACCCAGCTCAGATCGAGACCCAGGTAATAGACAGAGACTTAGCCAACAGCAGCTGCCCTATATCTTTTAAATAATATATATTTTAAATGAAAAAATTAAAAATCTATAGTTATTACATTCTCATTGTAGAAAATTTGAAATAACACAAAACTTAAAGTAGAAATGCTTAATTCACCCATAATTCTACCATTTAGAGATAACATAGGCTACATATATTTATATTTATTTTTCTATGTAGTATATACATATAGAAAATGTTTAGAGATATATACATACTAGAGGCCCAGAGCATGAAATTTATTCATGGGAGGGTGTGTCCCTCAGCCCAGCACCTACCTTGGGATCTCCTCACCTGCTGATGGGGCCCCAGCACTGATCACCTATCTCAGGGAACTCAGGTTCCTTCTCCAGGGAGGGCCCAGCTCATACCATTGGGCGAGAGACAGATCCATTATACCTCTCCAACTGATCTCACTAGGATCAGACCTAAATGGGCAGTTGGACATCACTCTCACAATCCAGGACTACTGACTCTCAACTGCTTACCTGCCTACCTTCCTGATTGCCCCTAAATGCTTCTGCTTACCAGCCTGATTGATGCCTAACTGCTCTCCTGCCAGCCTGGTTTCCCCTAACTGCCCTCCCCTGCCAGCCTGGTCACTCCTAACTGCCCTCCCCTGTTGTCTGATCATCCCCAACTGCCCTCCCTTGCAGACTGATCCTTCCCAACCACCCTCTCCTAGAGGCCATCTTGTGTACACATGCAGGCAGCCATCTTTGACCACATAGGGACAGCCATTTTGTGTGATGGAGTGATAGTCAATTTGCATATTACTCTTTAATTAGATAGGATAGAGGCCTGGTGCACGGTTGGGGGCCGGCTGGTTTGCCCTGAAAGGTGTCCCTGATCAGGGTGGGGGTTCTCTTGGGGCATAGGGCCGCTTGGGTTGGGGGCCTGTGGTGGTTTGCAGGCCAGCCATGCCCCCTGGCAACCCAAGCAGAGGCCCTGGTATCTGGGATTTATTTATCTTCCATAATTGAAACTTCGTAGCCTTGAGCAGAGTCCAGGGCTGGCCAGAGCATGTGGGAAGCTTGGCTTCTCCATTGCCAGGAAAACCCAAGCCTCCTGCTTGCTCCATGGCCTCAGCCATCTTGGTTGGGTTAATTTGTATACTTGCTCCTAATTGACTGGTGGGCATGGCTTGTGGGCGTAACAGAAGTACATTCAATTTGCATGTTTCTCTTTTATTAATATAGATAACATCCTATTTACCTTTTTTATGAACTCCTGTAAAAGTATAAACACTACCCCAAAATCTAGAACTTAGAGTCATGATCTTCCAGTTTAACTTTTTACATTACAGAAGAAAAAATTTAGACATGGATCTAACACCCACTTTTTTATTTTTAAATTAACAAAGACAGCCTATATTTTCCTTAGGTAAATTATTTACTGATGTATAATCTCAAATTTAGATGTCTTTAAATAAGTCGATAAATATGTCTAGACTCTCTACTATAAGCACAATTATACTTTTCTTGAGAGGTAACAAAGAACTTTCTGGTGTTTTTCTTTTTTTTATTCTCCAGAATGTGGGAAATAACATTATTGTTATAATTCCCATTTTAGACACTGAGTTTCAAAAAGATCAAATAACATGCCAAAACCTTATAGGAAGTAAATGGATGAGCTAAAACTTAAAATGCTCTGATTTCAAATCCCATGTTGTTTTTAGTATAGCATTGTAATCCAAGTAACAAAGTTTATGAAATAAAGTCAGTCCTTAAGCCATCTTATAATTTGGTCAAAGAGAGAACGTATATTCATCAGAATATTGGAACAGACAAGCACACAAAAAATAGCTAGAATTTACTGAATATTCATTAGGGCCTGAATACTGTGCTAGAGAATTTTCCTGCATTCTCTGAAGGTGGAACTATCTCGCCTATTTTCTCTGTGATAAAACCAAGGCTTAGAAAGGTCAAATGATAAATTCATTAAATACATGTTGTGGCTCAGGCAACTGGACCACAAAGTCATTATGTGGCACAATGATCTACATACCATGAATCTTTTTTCACTGAACAACCGCAGTTTTGTTTTGTCATTAAGTGTGACATCTTTCTCAGTGCTGGGAGTAGCGGGTAGAAGATTCATAGACCTTGTAGAGTATTAGGCTATTGATAGTCAAGTAGGGACTCCACCTGGACTTTGACATTGAGTAGGACACGTGGATGAAGTGATGTGAGAATAGAAAGGTTGCACTGCAAATGTGGGCAAGAGCAAGAGAGAGGCAGAAATGCAGAAGAATACGGTATTTGTGGAAACAGTACATACAGCAACGCTACAGCCGGAATCCTGGGACCACAGCTGGAGTAATTGACTGGAACCAGATCAGGAAGGGCCGGAAATGCCTGGATGAAGAGTTTGGGGCTTTGCTCTTGAAGATTTGGGGGCCACTGAAGATGTGTGAATATAAAAGCCTGACAATGCTTGCCACCAGCGAGATGTGCCTGGGAGGGAGGATGTCTGGGTTAGTGTAATTGGCATTGAGCTGAAGCAGCTGTCAGGAGCTTCAGCTTAAAAGCTCATCCTTGGTTTTGCCTACAGTGTTAAGAAAAAGAATCATTGCTGTCCATG
>PVJN01031556.1:0-24782 GCA_004026805.1 Lasiurus borealis
TAGTTCCATTAGACCCCTAACTCATTTATGGGATGTAGACTCCACTCAGGAAACTCAGTATTTCTTAAGTTAAAATACAGTTATTTGCTAGAGACATAGAAACATGAAATAGACTGTCGAATCTCAGAGGGAAAGTGGGGGAGGGTGGGTGGGTGGGAAAAGATCAACCAAAGAACTTAATATGCATATGTGCATATCCCATGGACACAGACAATAGGGTAGTGAAGGCCTGGGTTAGGGGATGGTAGTGGGCTAGAAGAGGTCAATGAGGGGAAAAAGGGAACATATATAATATTTTCAATAATAAATATTTTTAAAAAAATTCAATGATTTGAGAAAGGCCCAGATCCATTACAAAGGAAGATTCTTAGTTCTCTCTCCTTCCATTAAGGTTACACAATCTGACTTCAGAGGTAGAATTGAAAGGAAATGGACTCCCCTCCATCTTGTTCTATAAGGGCTGGGACCCTTGCCTAAACCTCCCTCCCTTTTCTGGGAGTGGCCACAGGTGTGCCAGAAATGTCTTAACTTCCCTGACCCTCACCTGAAAGGACCAATGAAGCTCCAGGGACATAGCTAAGGTCCTAATTAGGCTTAACCACAGAAAGACCCCAATTCAAGTGACCAATCTCTGTAACCCTCATCACTTTCCCAAGCCCCCTAATTATCCTACCCCATAAAACTCATTGTTCCCTCCCGGTCCGCTCTCTTGCCTCGCTGCTGCGCCAGAAAGAGGCTGAGAGCCAAACCCGGGTTTGAATAAAGACTCTTAGCTTTTGCATCGGAAAAGGCTCCTTAGTGGTGGATTATTGGGGACCCCGAACTCTGGGCACAACAGAATATCATGGTGACTAAAAGCCTAGGTCTCACCATCAGGTAGTCATGGATTCAAATTCTAACTACAAATATAAGTATACAATAACAACTTTGAACATTAGGATAGTATTTGTCACAGAACATTCATAGATGGCAACTTATCCAAATTGATTATGATGATGCTGAGAGTGATGATGGTGGTTTGATAAGTTATCTCAACCTCACTAAGATACTTCTTTTTAGTTATTCAGCTCCAAATGGAATTCTTTAGAAGCTGAGAACTGAGCCTTCTATCAATACTGTCCCCATTTTACACATACTTTGGTGAGTGTTTCATACCAAGTCAGCTCCTCCTACTCTTATGGTCGCTCAATCCCACTTCATGGCACTGCCCTCTGAAGACAAGGAAGGTCATATTATAAGCAGTGGAAGTTACCACTGTGCCCCTTTGCTGGAGAGCAAAAAACAATTAGTCTCACTACAGGAAGACTGAATACAGACATCTGTAGAACCACCTGCTTAAGATGGGAACCATGCAGGTCTATCTAGCCTGGCTCAAGTATGGGTGACCTGAAGAAGCCAAGGGAGTTCTGGGTACTATGCTGCCCTTTTGCCAACTGCAGTATCTGACACTTTGTTGCCTCTATCACCGCCTTTAGGGCATCGAACAAGAAGAAAATTCTCTTCCAGGTTTTTCTCTTTTGCGGGAAGAACTGGAAAGAACAAGTGGCCCAGGAGACATGCTCCTGGTTCTGGTAAGATTTTCAGCTTCTAGCTCTTGTCAGCGAGCAAAGGGGCTTATAAGTCACAACCACATGGAATCCAACTCTTATTCTGATTCATAGACTGCCATGAGAGAAATTGTCAACTCAAAAAATAAGGACATGTTATAAGATCTACAGGCACCTTTCAATATCTAAATTCCCTACCCTAAGAACAGCCTTCCAGTAGGGGTGGAGGGCACCAGTTTTCCCCTGCAGTACCCCAGAGTCTCTGATGCCAGCTCCTGTGGTACATGCAGCCTACTGACTGAGGCACTATGTCAAACCCTCCCAGGCCTGATAGCCTCCAACTTAATTACCTCTGAATGGGCTCAAGATCAGGGAGGCAAAGGAGAAGGAGAGCCAAGTCTCCCCTTAAGAAAAAGGAGCAAGTAAACTTCTTGTATAGGATTACATCAAAATATATTGAAAAATAATGTACAGCAGAAGAAAAATCTATCCTATAATAACCGTCTCCAGTTCTTTTGTGGATTTGTGATAAACTTATTAATTGTTCAGCTCCTACCTTAATTCCCATTATTTTTTATTTGTTTGTTTTCTTCATTTATTATTCAACATATTCGCTTGATTGTCTGAAATGCAAATCATACCAGAAACAAAATCAACAGGCAATTGATTGTCTTCCTGTAAACATTAGTCATTCTGGCTGCATCATTTTTATTACAGTGTATAAGCACACCAAAGCCAACTCAGTCTCTATCATTCTGACATATTTTTTTTTATTCCAGCATTCAGTAAGATATGGGAACAAGAGAACCAGCTTTCATTTCTCTCCTGTTTGAAGTCACATATTCTATTTCTCATCTATCTTTGGGAGTGAGTGTCTGTCTACTTCTGCTTGTGTATTTCTGACTGTCTTACTTGGGCATAGCCCATGAGTCAATTAACGTGACCACTGGTTTATTAATAGTTATCCTGAGGCCCTGCCATGAGAGTATCATTTCTGAAACTGTTGCAGCTTCTTGGATTTTAACATGCAGACAAATAATTATTTGATTTTTTTGTGTGTGAGAGGGAGAGGGCGGGCAACTGGTCACATCTGCTCTTTGTGGAACACTGTGGGGGCTAAACAGATGGAAAGATGGAACAGGCAGTTATCTTGTAGCACTATGCCTTTCAGATCAGAAAGCAAGGTTATCCATTTGCAGCCCTAACTGGACCTGCAATTTAGCATTCTTCAAGTCCCAAAGCAGCAATGCCAGGTGAAGGGGAAAAGTAGCAGCAGCAGCAACCTTGAGCTCTCTGCCCTGTTCACTAATGATATCATCAGTGCAGGTTCTGATGAGCCAGAAGAAAAAGGGCAAGAAAGAGAGAAAGGAAGAGCCTGCTTGATACTTCATTCCTCAAATGGCAGTGCCTTTTCAAAAGGGCACACATGGCACTACCAAGGTAAGTGTTCCACAAGTCGATCGAAAGCAAGGCCCTTTCCCTTCTGAGAGCCAACATGCTTGCAATCTTCTGGGGTTTATCCAGACACTTTGAGTGTGATTCTCTGTTTTGCATCCAGCCAGACAGCAAGCAAGATCCAGGGGGCTTTGGCCAATTGCTCTGGCAGAAGCTCCTCAATTCAAGTAACTGATTCCAAATATTCATCCCCCTCTGAGTGTCAGCTGAGCAATCCTCTCAGAACCCACCTCCAAACCTCCAGTTGCACAAACCGCTGAAAGGGGGAGTGTGGGAATGTGCATCCTATCCAGGGAGCAATTTGGAAAGCTGAAAAGTGGAAAGGGCTTCTAGGAACACTCCACCTGGTTTCTCTCCCATCCAGTGTGCATGGGATATGCCACAGGTGCACCTTGAGATATTCAATAAATATGGAATTTCTCAAGACTATAATAATCAAAAAATTTAATTAAAACAAATAAGCCAGCTAATCAGCTTGAGGACAGCCAGGCACTAAATTAATCACTATTTCAATTAACCATTATTTGTACAATGCTGTGTAGTTGATAACCTCATGTAGCATCTCATTTAAACTTTGCAACACTTCTGAGATATAGGGATTACTATATACCATTGAGGAAACAGAGCCCCACCTAGACTAAAGGCCCCTGGTTAAATAGTTAATAAATGGCAAGCTCAAACTAGAACCCCAGTCTTTGAGCTCCTGGCTTGTTATTTTTCTACTTGACCTCAACTCCCTCACCAGAGAAGGCATAACATTTACTCCCAAAGTTCCTCACACATTTTATAGCATTTTACTCTCATGCAGTTCTGTAAGATATGTTCATTTTTATAGATGAGAAATTTATACATAGGATTAAGGGATTTTCCTAAAATCCTTCAACTAATTAATGGCCATGATCCAGGTCTCCTAAGGTCCCAATCCAATGTTATTTGGGCACTCTGTCAATAGTCATCAAACTATGATCCCCTAACAGAGACGGGCAATAAAACCAGGCTATAGCTGGAACCAGGCCATCCAGAGAGACCACGATACCATCTTTGGCATAAGTACACTTCCTAGATTTGGAGTGATGGTGCTGACACAGTGTGGATACATTTTTCTATTCCCAATGGTCCTTGTGTTTCAAATTAAGCTTATTGGCCTTAACACTACACTGCTGGAAACTGCCACCCTGCCAGGCCTGGCTTATGGTGCATATTTCACACCTTGCATCCTCTAGCCTATAGACTCAACTTCCTAAATTACATTGAGAATGATGGTGCTAGAAAGAGGAGCCCTTGAGATTCTGCTTCTAGAATCTGGGAGCTGCGCAAAACAAGACATGATTAGGAGATACAGATTTCTAGGCTCTGTCTGTTTCATGCGTTGCAAACATCAAAAACAGTGACCACAAACCTAAGGAATTTATTATAAAGGTTCATTATTTGTCACCGGAAAACTCCTTCTCCAGTGACATATTTAGCATTAGGCTTTCTATGATCAGGAAAAGGAAAATGCCTTCTTGGCATCAGGCAAAGTCCTACACCCCAACCCCAAGGACCAACCAACATGGCAACTAGTTGCTCCAAGTCCCAGGCAATCCCAGCTCTTGATGGAAGGGGCAGGTGCAGGTGCAGGTTGAAAAAGGAGCCTGCTCACTGGGGACTGGTTGAGAAGGAATCAGCTATGCACATCTCGCTTCTCTCTCCAGCCTGAGTAACTTCCTTTTCAACAGAACACCTGCCTCATTCCAAGCCAGATGGTAAGTTCTCCATGTCAGCATTCTATAATATAAGTAGTCTAAACACCAGGGATGTTGGCCTTGGGAAGGAAACGATTTTTTTTTTCTTCACTAGGTTTTTAATATATATTTTTTCCTGCTGGATGATATCCCAGCTATTAACTCTTGCTGAAGAAATCTGGGTGGGTGACAAAATAATATAGAAAAGATTTGAGGCTGGGGATAGTTTAGAGTAGTCAGTAAAAACTAGCTTCTATTTTAAGACCCTAATGGGCTTAGGAACTCTCAACTTTGGAAGCCACACCCAACCTACATAACAACCGTTTTACAACACAGCCCCACTTCACATTAAAATGAATTTGTATTAACTATGAAAGAGGTTTTATTAAAAATATGTTCAAGAATGTATTATTAAATTCAAGATTTATTTATTTTAATTTTAAAAGTTTTTGTTTATATGTTGTATTTTGTAGACAATATGATTTCTTTTGTCAGTACTTACTCTTCTTTGTAAGCCTTTGAAGATCCCTGGAGATCAACATGGTTCCCATGATGCTTGATGTGTGCACAGCCCTGACTAGCAGAAGGTAGCATGAGTTAGGTCATGGAGGCAAAAGGGGATGGAGGATCAGAGAGCAGCTGCAAAAAAAAAAAAATGTGGTGGTATTATAATGTCTGACAATAACCAAACTTAAGACACCCACGGAAAAAGAGAACTGAAGTGAGTGTAAGAATCATGGAGTCCTCAGTGTATTACAGCTAAGCAGAACTAGAGAACAAAGTATTCAGTGGGAAGAAGACAAGACATTAAAAATGTTCTCTCTCTTCTCCTGTGCAATCTCTCTCTTTCAAAATATCTTCCCTTTCCTCCTTCCTATGCAGATGGAACCACCAGAAGAGCTAGACCTCGTCCTCCTCCTCCCTTGGAAGACCTAAGGGATTCAAGAGGAAACTAAGAGGACAAGTAGATATAAACTCACAAGCCATTGGCAGCCCATGAGTAGGAAGTGAGGCTGCACTATTTTTTTATTCCAAATTTTTTTGATCCCATTAAATTCTCATGATCCCATTTCCTGGAATCTAGGACTACACTTACGAACAGTTTCTAAGAATGTTGGTCTATTTCTGTCTTAGAAAAGGCCCCAGCTTCCTGCACTGGATTCTTTTGTCATCATGTCTTTCCTAACTACAGCCTCATGACAGGCTCCCATGATAGACTCAGCTGTCCTTTGCTGGAGTCCTCTGCTGGAAGTTTCACTTTGTCCTTGTGTAGGGGACAATGTTCCTCCTTTTGTTAGTCCTTCTGAAGCATGGACCGGGACTTCTCAGGCTTCAAAGATAGCTTATTACTTTTAATAAGATTTTATTGATGGTTAGGGGATAATAGAAGAATAACAAAATAACTTACAATTCTTGCTAAATTAGTTACTCTAATAGTATAGAGGCCCAAATTGACTTTGGAGGCTCTTCCTGAGCCAGCTCCCTGTCTGGCTCCTGCCCTATCTCCAATATATCAATATCCATGACTCAGAATTAGGGCCCAACTGATCACTGACACTAGAAAGAAAATAAAATAGCACCTCCCCAATCTATAGCTATCTCATTTTTATTCCAGAAGTAATCTTTTCCAAGGATATTTAGCTTTTTTTAAATACATTTTTTATTGATTTCAGAGAGGAAGGTGAGGAAAAGAGAGATAGAAACATCAGTGATGAGAATGAATCATTGATTGGCTGACTTTTGCACACCCCCTACTGGGGATCCAGCCCACAACCCAAGCATGTGAGCCCTTGACCAGAAATGAACCCAGGACCCTTCAGTCCATAGACCAATGCTCTATCCACTGAGCAAAACCAGCTAGGGCAATGTTTAGCTTTTGGAATAGCCATTGTCTGACACCAAAACTCTACAAGATTCTATAAGCTGGAGAAGACATTTTTCAAAGTCTTCTAGTCAAACTGAGATAAAGCCATACATGGGACCCTAGCAATCCAGTTGCACATGTCTTATACCACTTAGTCAAGCTCTTGATCTTACCTCTAGTAGGCAGTTAGACGATCAAGCCTGTACATCTTTGCCATAATCAGGTTCCTACTTCCAATTTCTTTCAAGCAAGTGATTGAGTTAAGTAACATACCTAAAATGAAACAAAAACTCACATACACACATATAGACACACCCCTCACCCAAAAATACAAATAATTGCAAGTACAGAGGAGTCTATTCCAAATATATGGGGAAATCATATCTAATTTTATAGAGGCAAAATTCTGCCAATTATTAAACAAAGCATTTAACAGGTGAAGTATTTGCTTTGGGTTATATGAAAGCATTCAGGATTCTCTCCCCCTCCGTCACCCCACCCCCCGACCCCCCGCACACACATCAGAACCAGCCCCATGAAGTAGGTTTGAACAGCTATTACAAATTTCATTTTACAGATGAAAGTGAGATGGGGCGGGTATTAAATGCCGTGGCTAATGTCACATAATAAGAAAGTGGTAGATTGGAACTGGTCCTCCCAGTGCACTCTCAGTGACCAATTATGAAATGGTAAGGTCAACTATGAAGTTCACATCTTAGTGGAATGAGATCTATTGCAACCAGGAGATAGGGTCTCCTGTTCTGAGTTATGTGATTATATTTTTGCTCCCTGAATAGTAAGAATTCAGTTCATACTGTTACATTCATATCCACTATCTAGGCCTTCTCCTTAGAGCACAAAGCACTAGGAATTCTCCCTCAGCACTTTATAGTCTAACTTCCAATCTCACTGGTATTTTGTAATACAGACATTAAGTTTTGTAGGTAACAGAGATGTAAGCAGTTCTCATGATTATAACTCACACATCTGATACACTGAAGTGAATTTTGGCACTTATTTTGAGGTTGTGAAAAAACAGCTTTGTTACAAACAAATCATCAGAGTTTCACAATACACTACAAAAGTATGTGACACTTTGCTTTTTTGTTTTTACTAACCACAGAAATGACAAATAAGTCATCCTATAATAGGATTTGAGATATATCCATATAAAGTAATGAATACACCAGCACTGTGAAAAATCCAGAGAAAGTGCAAATTTGTACCATTTGTCAACAATTGCAAAATCAGCCCAAATAAGGTTTTACATTATTATAGTCTTCTGTCATGGAAGAAAGCAACAGTTAAAATTACAAGGGAAAGAACTAAAATTGCCTCTAATGAATTTCTGTTTCTCTGAAAGTGTCTTATAAATCCATAAATTATGATTGTCTTCTCCATAACTACCACCAAGCACTTCCAATGGAGACCAGCTATGCTGCGCCCCATCACCCATGCTACACCCATCTGTGTTGAATGTTCTCAGGAGCCACACCCACAGAAGTTACCTGAATAAAAGCTGCCTGGCCTACTCCTCTCAATTGCCTTAGTTCATGTTCACACACTGGTGTCCTGAGAGGTTGAGGATAGCTTCGTTGCTTGGATATTTAGCAGAAAACACACAAGTGTGCTCCTAGAGTCCCTCACCTATTCATTAGAAGAAGCATGTATCAAGAGGTTATTTATTTCATGCTTGACTGAGGACACAGTGGTAAATAAAAGATGGCTGTAGCCTGGCTGGCATGGCTCAGTGTTTGAGCATACACTCATGAACCATAACAGTTTGATTCCCAATCGGGGCACATGCCTGGTTTGTTGGTTCAATCCCTAATAGGGGGTGTGCAGGGAGCATCTGACCAATGATTCTCATCACTGAGACTGTCTCTCCTTCTCCCTTCTACTTGCTGAAATCAATAAAAACATGTATTTTTTTTAAAAAAAAAAAGGTGATTCATGTAAAACCCCTTCTATAGTTTATAGTTTAGTATAGGATGTAGAAGTTAATCACCATTCATGTCCCCCGCCCCCCAAAGTGTCATTGTCAGCAGAGGTAAGCACTGGAAAGATATGTAAAAGAAATGTCTAACCTCATTCAGGGGCTCAGACAGGACCTCCCTAAGAAAGTGACTTTTATGTCAGTTCTGAAAGAAAATGTGTAAAAGGATGAGCATTTCTAGAGGAGGGGTCAGAAGTCTGAATGTGATATTCCAGTGGGAGCTGTGACCCTGGCCACTAGGAATAAACAGTAGGCTTTGAACTGAAATTAAACCTGTCACAGCAGTAGGGAAGCCCCAGAAGGGAAAGGGGAAATTTTATTATAAATACTACTTATAATAAAATAGTAGGCTTGAGGAAGGTCTGTTTCATGGACAGCAGTGCTGTGATTTGGGCTAGCTCTGTACCCATAAGTGAATAGGGGGCAGGGAGAATGAAGAAGGAAGGAGATAGGTGAAGGATCTCTGACCTTTTTCAGGCAGCCACAAGACTCCAAGGATGCTGAGAGCAATATTGCAAGCAGCATAGGTTTCCCTCTGGCCCCCTTTCAATGCTACCTTCCAGTTCCCAGTGTCTTGTTCTCCTTCTCTACAGCCTCTTGCTCTCCAGCATCTTGCTGCTCAGGCCTGCCCTTCTCGCTTCATTTCCTGTGTTCCTACACCACATACCTCCAGCTTGGTATCAGAATAAGAAATGTGATTATGTAATAAAGTAATGTGAAATCTAATTTAAGAAATGAACTCTGAATGTCAATGGCTAATAGTTATATTTCTTTTAGAGCTTACCAACTCAAATGAATTACCTGAAAAAGGGCTCAATTTCTGAATAGAGGATCCTCCATATGTGTTTGAAGAACTAGGATCAGCAAGTTTTTACTGACACTCAGGAAAATGTCTTCTCTCAATCTCATATTAATGAACTGGAGACCTCAGGAAACAAAAGGAAGGAGAGGGAGACGAAGGGACCAAAATGGAAGAAATAAAGACAAAAACCTCATATCAGTTCAGGTTCTGTTTTGCCAACAAATAAATTATTTTTAAAATAACAATATAACCAGCATATGATTTTAAAGCTGTTAAGGTTGAAGAATTATTGGAGATTCTATAATAGCTAACATTTAGGTAGCACCTACAATGCATCAGCACCACTCTGCCATCAGCACTTTGTATATATTAACCCATTTACTCTCCACAACAACTTTAAGAGGTCGATATTATAATTATTATTATTCCCATTTATAGGCAAAAGAAATGACAGGATAAGTAGTTTGCCCAAGATGATACGCCGAACCTTGAAGTCTGTATTCTTTTTTACAATTTAAGATTTTAAATCATTTATAGGAAGGAAACTGGGTTTCACAAGCTCTCCTAAGTATGTATTGTAGTTTAAGTAAATTATAGACTCAGGTAAATACATATCCAATAGGAAAGCTTTTGACTGCAGAGCAGTAAAAGTGACTTAATTGTAGTCATTTTGCGTATGAACACATGTTGATGCCATCATCAGGGAATAGCTGGTCTTTATCTTGTCAGGGGTTTATATTCTTAATCAAGCTATCTCTCCCTTATTGATATGCACAATAATGGACTTCAAGGAAGTGCCCATCACCACTCTTCACCCTCATGCCCCCAAATTAAAAGTTACTGAAGAATATTGGTACTGAGTTTTCTATCATTTTAATGTTTCTTCCATTTGGAAAACTCTGAAACCTGTTATGGGTGACATTAAAAGATCAGCCCTCTTCGACAAATTCAAAAAAGAAACACTCACTTGCCCAAATTATAAGCAAGAAATACAGCTTAACAAATTGTGTTTTAATTTCAGCAGATTACGAATAGAAAGGCCCATTCACAAGAGTTTTAGCCAGCACCATGAGCCACAGAAGAAAAGCCAGAAGCCTACAAAGCAGAATAACATTCTCTAAGCAGCCACCAGGTCATTAAAAAATACATTCAAATTTATGGGTAGTCCAGCCACCTTATCAAAGGAAAACAACATAAAAAACTCATAGCTCTGAGGGGGAAAGAGTAGAACCTACTCCAGAAAAGAGAGGAAAGCTTGTGCATCAATCATGTAGCTGGCCTAGTGTTAACAACTTCTAAACAGTGAAGGTGAAAGAACATTTGTTCACCAAAAGGTCACTTTCCCAATTCAAGGGGGAAGGTTTAGGAGCATATGTTGGAAGAGTTCGCTTCACCATGCCTGTTGTTTTACCCTTAGGCACAATTTGCTCAAGGTTGGTGGTGGAAAGCAATTAGTCTTGTAGCTAATCAGTGTCATTGTGCTGAAACCTCTCGGGAAACCATCCCAACCCAAAGGAATGATGCTACAAACTGGGTTTGAGTAATGTATCCCGTCAGTCAATCAGTATTTACCCAAGCCTATAAGGTATTTACGCTACAATATGTGCTTAGGAGTGCTTGTGAAAGCCAATTTCCTTCTTACAAATGATTTAAAATCTTAATTGGGGAAATTAAAAAGCAATTATGTCAGGGACAAAAAATATATGCAATTGTGTGAATTGGCAGAATGCTTTGAGTTGTGTTCCTCTGTTTCTCTTTCTCTATTTTATACACAACTCAAGTTATAATATTCATTCCAGCCTGAGTGAAATTTCAGGAAAAAACAAAACAAAACAAAAAAAAACTGAACCAACTTAGGTCAAGTCTTTCCAAACAGCATTGTCAAAAACAATTTCTCTACACCTCACACTACTTCAATACATGCACATAGGACAGAGCAAACAGAAGCACAGATCTTGCTCAACCAGCGATTGCTGAATTAAATTGAAATCCTGCCCAATTATATTCAACCTAAAGAGTTTGTTCATGAAGCTGACTAGTAATGAGTCACTAGCCACCAGTGACTGTGCTTTTATGTTTTATAGTCTACATTCACTTCGGTGGGAAAGCTTTTGACTGAAAAGCAGTAGCCTTCTACTGACACATTGACATCCAGAAAATGCTAATTTGTTACTGTTTAAGATAACTTTTTAAAATAGTGGCCTGGCCCTAAATATAATGCTTCCCCAAAATTCTTTGTTATCTCAGACATATTCTGAAGTGAAGATTAGAAAGGCAGAGAGATATGAAAAGAAGTAAAGTGATTAAGAAAATAAAAGGAGGGAGAATCCAAGATGGCAGCATAGGTAAACACCTACACTGCTGCCTCGCACAACAATTTCAAAACTACAACTAAAAGACAGAACAGACATCATCCAGAACCACAGGAAAGCTGGCTGAGTGGAAGTTCTACAGCTAAAAGGAAAGGGAGGGCTCACAGAAACCCAAAGGAGCTGCAAAAAGCTGAGGTACAGAGACACTCGCGCTGAGAGAGCAGGTGCCGGAGTACCTGGCTGACTTTCTCTGGCGGGAGGGAAACGGAGACTCCCAACAACATTGAACCCCTTATCTTACGACACTAAACCCCAGATCCAGCCGAAACTCATACAGGGGGAATTTGGACTGTGAAAAGGGAGAGGTGCACGGAAATATAGGGGAGTCGCAAAAGATCAGAGGTCTGGTGGCAGCATGCACGCACAGAGGACAGACTGCTGATTGTGCCGATGGCTTTCGCAAGTGGACAGGAGACAGACCCTCCCAACTGTGCCACTTCTAACTCCACTAAGCCCCTGTTTGGGGCAAAACCCTGGAGACCTAGACTGTGTGGTCCTGGTGCGCAGGGGAGCTGGAAAGGCATCGGTCTGGAGGCACTGTGGGCGCGTGCGCACAAGGACTGCTCCAGTGATTACCCAGTCATGTGAGACTCAGGGGCCATGGAGGGCGGGGCCGACTGGAAGGCAAGGCGGTCCCTTAAGCCCTGAGACTCCACCCATCCCAAGCTCAACAGAGGCTTCTTTGGTTTTGCAAGTCTGGTATCATAAGGCTGAATTCAACACAGAAGTTTCCCCAGCATAGTGAAAATGCCAAGACAAGAGAAGGGATCACAAACAAAAGAAATGGAAGGGAAAAAAAAGAATGGATATAGAGTTCAAAACCACACTTATAAGGTTTTTCAAGAATATGCTAAAGAAGTTGGATAAAGTTAGCGAAAGCCAAGAAGAGATGAAAAAGGACCAACTAGAAATTAAACATACACTGACTGACATAAAAAATATTATACAGAGACCTAACAGCAGACTAGAGGAAGGCAAGAATCAAGTCAAAAATTTGAAATATAAAGAAGCAAAAAACACTCAACTGGAAAAGCAAGAAGAGAAAAGAATCCAAAAATGTGAAGATAATGTAAGGAGCCTCTGGGACAGCTTCAAGCGTACCAACATCAGAATTGTGGGAGTGCCAGAAGAGAGAGAGCAAGATACTGAAAACCTATTTAAAGAAATAGTGACTGAAAACTTCCCACATCTGGTGAAAGAAATAGACTTACAAGTCTAGGAAGCACACAGAACCCCATATAAAAGGAATCCAAAGAGGACCACACCAAGACACATCATAATTAAAACACCAAGAGCAAAAGACAAAGAGAGAATATTAAAAGCAGCAGGAGAAAAACAGGTCATTATCTACAAGGGAGCACCCATTTGACTGTCAGCTGATTTCTCAACAGAAACGATGCAGACAGGAGTGGCAAGAAATATTCAACGTGATGAATAGCAAGAACCTACAACCAAGAATAATCTATCCAGCAAAGCTATCATTAAGAATTGAATGGCAGATAAAGAGCTTCACAGAGAAAAAAAAGCTAAAGGTGTTCATCAACTCCAAACCAGTATTATATGAAATGCTGAAAGGTACTCTTTTAGAAGAGGAAGAAGAAAAAAGTAAAAGATAAAAAAATTATGAACAACAAATACATATCTATCAACAAGTGAATCTAAAAATTAAGTGAATTAAAAATTTGATCAACAGAATAAACTGGTGAATATAATAGAATCAGGAGCACAGAAAGGGAGTGGACTGATAATTCTCAGGGGGAATGGGGAGAGGGTTGTACAGGGAGAGACTGGACAAAAATCATAGACCTATGGATGAGATCAATGGGAGGGAGGGAAGGGTGGGAGCTGGGTGGAGGGATGCTATGGAGGGGAATAAAGAGAAACTAATGTAATAATCTGAATAATAAAGATTTAACTAAAAAAAAGAAAATAAAAGGAGCTCTGGCCAGTATGACTCAGTTGGTTGGGCATCGTCCCATGCACAGAAAGGTTGCTGGTTCAATTCCTAGTCAGGGTACATGCCCAGATTGCAGGCTCAATCCCTGGTAGGGGCTGTGCAGGAGGCAGCCAATTGATTGGTGTTTTCCTCTCACATAGATGTTTCTCTTTCTCTTTCCCTGCCCCCCCCCCAAATGTCAATAAAATATTGTATTAAAAAAAGAGAGAAGAATATGAATTGGTCAGAGGAGGAGGAAGCTACCTATCCCCCAATCTCAGCCCCACCTCATGCCAGGAAGACATGTTCCACTTTAAGAAGTTCAGCTCCTCAACAGTCCAGGCTGACTGAAATAAAGAACACTTTCTTATCTTACTCTGAGGTGACCCAGCCCTTCTTAATTGTTTCACATGCGAAGCTGGGTATAAATACATTGATATGAAATGTCAGGCCATGAACTTCATGTTCTCACAATGTGGTAGAGTACCTATTCAGCACAAATAAAAATAGCAAGTGATTTTTAAAATCTTTATAACTATTATCAAATTTTCATCACATCTAATCTCTGTCTAACCCAGATATGACTTAAAGTAAACCAAACTTTTAAAGGGTAAGTAAAAAGGGCTCAAGAGTCCATCTTATGTCCAGTAAAAGAAAAGAAAAATCTAATTCCTCTCACTTCTTTGCTTACCCTTTTAAGAATCCTCTCCTTTTGGGTTCCTCCCCTCTCCAAAATCAATTGCCACTATAATTCACCAGATGTTTACAGAGAGCCTATTATATGGCTGTCCGGCAGTGGGAATGCTATGTGAACAAGACAGAAGCAGCTGCTCTCACCTTACAGTTTAGTGAGAATGACAGGCTTCCAACAGAGATGCACACACCCTTTGGGACTCACAGAGCAACAAAAACAAGGCAGAAGCTTAAAATCTTTAAGGAAAACAAAGCTATAGTACATGATTATCCCACTGAAAGAAATTATGCCATTCACCTGAGACTGTCAGAGTGGTGTGCAGTAACAGATAGCAAGGGGCCACAAACAACTAAACTGTCATCAATGTGAACAATATCATTGAAATAAAATACTTGAAAGTATAAATAACTTTATCTGAGAAGAGCTGTTAAATTGTGGTCCAATTGTGTAAACCTTCTGCAAATGAAAGAGACCATTCATTCATGACCAATTGGTACTATTTTACATAGAATTCTAGCAAGTTTGGTTATCTAGCACCGCTTTTTAACTTTTTTCACAACATGGACTATAGAAATAACGATCATATTTATAATGCCCCCTGGGATAAGCTGACCAGGATTCAGATGAAGGCAACCCTAAGAACTCCACGGCCCTCATCATCGTTAGCTGACTGTTCATCCATTGGTGCTCCCATGGCTTTGTGATCAGTGGTGAGGAAGGCACTCTGAAGGAGGGCAAGGAACCACCTGAAGACCAGGAGTTCCAGGATTACCTGACCAGCACACACTTTTGGGGTCCTGCTGGCTGTCTTTAGGGACATGAAGGTGTCTCCAGACATCATCAGCGGCTGCATGATCACAGCACTCATCTTCTACTCAATGGCCTTCATGCACTTTGAAACTTACTGTTGATGGCACCAACATGGTGGTTTAGAGTGTGCACGCAGCCGCTACCTAGCCTATCATTATTGCCACTGTGCTGGAGAGACCACTGCTTTAACCACAACCACCACCTCTGACGCCTGTGACTCTTAAGGCTGACAGGCTCCACTAGGTGGCCCCTAGCTCCAATCTGCAGTTTCTGAAATGAGATTCTTAATGGTTGAAATGGCCCTATCGAATCTTTGCAGCTTGCAAGCACTGAACTATTAATCTTCCTAAAGAAAAGACCAATAAAAAGTTTGGTCTTGACTCTAAATCAGTGCATATCTCATTTAATCCTGCAGTTTGGTTAATAAAACAAAACAGAAAAAAACAGAAAGTGGAACAGAACTGAAAGAAAACATACACACACATACACACAAAACACTCCTATACTGTGATAAGTATATTTTGTGTTGGCCTTGGTAAATGACAACCTAGTTGTAGAAAGCAAACGGCGGTAACTGCAAAGCTAAGAAATGAAATATAGAAATCCAGACTAACATTTTTTAAAGAGAGAATGGCAATTTATTGACTACAAATATTTTCTTCATCCCTCTGTAGCTTAGAAACTATTAACCTTGGCAATGAACAAGTAACTTACTGCAAATTGAATTCTACTCACCAGCACAAGCATGATCAATCAAATGCCTAGGGATTAGTCAAACTCAATGAAAAATTGAGATTATACAAATATCATCTGTAATTATCTTAGTTTTACCTTTAAAGTGAATTGTCTGTTGCTGAATTGATAGGAAAGAAGTTGATATTTTCTCTATCTACCTGAAAATTTGGAATGAACTAATAAATATTTCTATGTTGTACTTCAAATTTTTTGAAATACTAACATACATAACTTCCTCAGTACTGGTAAATAAGTCAAAATTCAGTACTAGGAAACCAGTACTACATCTCCTTAGATGCCCATCAACCAAGGTTGTGCCCACTTGTCCTGTCAGCCAGGCACAGACCTGGCCTTGGATGCAGCATGTATTCTGGGACAGAGCACTGGCATAGATTGGACTGCCTGGGTGTGAGCCAGTACACCAATCTGTGTCTTCATGGCTCAGTCCTGCTTCCTTAAGTATGCATGGCTACTTCTAAGACTTTAACTCTCAGACATTGTTCTGAGAGTGAAACAGAAAATACTGTAAATTGCTCAGAACCAAGTTGTTTTAGGTTGGGTTCCCTGTAGACAGAACTGAAGTGGGAATTCTTTTTATAAAAATATTTTATTGATTTTTTACAGAGAGGGAGGAAGGGAGATAGAGAGTTAGAAACATCGATTAGCTGCCTCCTGCATGCCCCCTACTGGGGATGTGCCCACAACCAAGGTATGTACCCTTGACTGGAATCAAACCTGGGACCCTTCAGTCTGCAGCCCAACGCTCTATCTGATGAGCCAAGTGGGAATTCTTATAATAGTGATTTTTTGAGAGAGCAGAAGGGCAAGGCAAGAAAACTAAGTGAATTTGTGGTCCCAGCTGAATACAGCTGCAGCCTGACCTGGTGGGAAGCTCTGGAGCAGAAACTGTACTATGGAGTTGGTCTTATCTTGAGGCAAGGCTGTGGGCTTTTATATTCTGTAGTCATCTGTCATTGGCCACTTTTTAGAAGTTTAGAAAAACAGAGGGTTAGAAGGTATAGCTAGTAATTCCATGAAGAGAATAGCTGTGAGCATTAATAATCAATATTCAGCAGGTGAGGGGATTTGAGCAGGGCACCAAAAACATCCATTATATATGCCTGTGTGGCACATCATAAGTGCTTGATAAATATCAGCTCTTTATTTTACCCTAGCAGTTATTCATTGAGCCTAGGACCTTTGTTAGGCCCTGTAAGTATTCACAGTCCCAATAAAAGATAGGTGTACATTGGACTAAAAATATAATGGGAAAAAGAGTCAAAATTGTTTTTGGTACCCTTTTTCTCCTATCTCCCTTTCTTTGGAATGTCATCTATACAATTCAGGGATCCAGAGTCTTGTCTTTGCTTACCAATTTCCCCTGGCAATACTCAATGTCTAGATCTATATTTCATAATTCTTTTTATTTGTTTCAACACCGAACACAGATAGATGTGATAATATCAATGGGTTAATCAATAAACCAAACCCATGCAATGGCTTCAACCTACAGTAGTGACTCATGAAATCAATAAAATGCATCCCAACAACCTATATTTTAAAAAATATAAGTAAAATAGAAAAAATATCAGAGTGCATCATAGTAGTAGGGTTAAGGGTGTGTATAAGTATAATTTCTATATGTATGTGCATATATATATATATATATATATATATATGGATATATATATTTTTTGAATATATGTAGATACATATACATATGTAAATATATATATACATATTTACTCTGAAAAGAGGAGGTAGAAAAAAATTGTTTTCAGGATTAAGAATGAGTGTGTTTCTTAAAATAGATCACTACCAAAAATATTCTTCAACAGACCAAATTAAATCTAGCCATGTTAGTTTGTTAGCATTATTCCATTCAGATAACAAATAATCCCAAAGGGGTCACAATATAATTAGAAAATGAAGTATGAAGTCTGAGGTGGCAATTTCAAGTAATTATGCAGAACAAAAGGGTAAATATTTTGGTTAGTTGTGTCTTTTAGCATTCCTCATATTAAGAAATGAGCTTTGTCAAAAAGGTTTTTAAATGTGTTACCAGTTCAGGATTGAGAACATAATAAATAAGGAGAAACCAAGATGGCGGCATAGGTAAACACCTAAACTTCTGCCTCGCACAACAATTTCAAAACTACAACTAAAAGACAGAATGGACACCATCCAGAACCATGGGAAAGCTAACTGAGTGGAAATTCTACAACTAGAAGTAAAGAGAGGGACTCACGAAGACTCAGAGGAGCTGTAAAATGCTGAGGTACAGAGACATGTGGATGAAGAGGACAGGTGATGGAAGGTCTGGCTGGCTTCCTCTAGTGGGAGGGAGACAGAAAATCCTGACTACATTGAACCCCGCTTCTGACTGCACTGAATCCAAGTTCTGGGCAAGACTCACAATGGGGGAGCCTGGACCATCATGAAAGAGAAGGAGTGCACAGAAACTTAGGGAATCTGTGAAAGGCAGAGGTTTTGTGCCCCAGGCTTTCTCTACTGGGAGGAAAACAGAACCTCCCAACTGCACTGAAATTTAGGTCTGACTGTACTAAACCCCAGTTCTGGGCGAGACCCTGGGGACCCAGACTCATACGGGTCCCCGGAGTGCATGGGAACTCAGGGGAGCTGGAAAGGCAGAAGTTTGGAGGCACCCACATGGGTGCACAGAGAGAGCTGCAACAATTTCCAATGGGCACTGAGACCCAGGGGCCGCCATGTAGGGTAGGGCTGATGGGAAGCCAAGGCTGTCTGCTCAGCCCTGAGACTCTGCCACAACCAAGCCCAGCACAGAGGCTTTTGCAATCTTGCAAGTCTTACGCTGAGTCCAGCACAGAAGTTCTCTGGGTGCAGACATAGCTGATCCTCACAACCAATTGGCTTGGAGGTCAATGTCTCCCACAGATACCAACAATAATCAAGACTTAAGTACAACAAAACTGTACACACAGTCCACAAAGGGGTGCACCAAGAGAGTCCACCTCGGGTAACTGGAGAGGCAGAGCTCCTGGGACATATAAGACAACTAGTACACAAAGCTACTCTACCAACTTAGGGAAGCAGTAAAAATGCAGAGACAAAGAAACAGATCACAAACAAAAGAAAGGGAGGAAAACAAATGACTGGATATAGAGTTCAAAACCATGCTTATAAGGTTTTTCAAGAATTTCCTTAAAAAGATGGATAAATTTAGCAAGACCCAAGAGGAGATGAAAAAAGACCAACTAGAAATTAAACATACACTGACTGAAATAAAAAATATTATACAGAGATCTAACAGCAGACTAGAGGAACATAAGAATCAAGTCAAAGATTAGAAATACAAAGAAGCAGAAAACACTCAACTGAAAAAGAAAAAAGAATCCGAAAATATGAGGATAGTGTAAGGAGCCTCTGGGACAGCTTCAAGCATACCAACCTCAGAATTATGGGAGTTCCAGAAGAAGAGAGAGCAAAATACTGAAAACCTATTTGAAGAAATAATGACTGAAAACTTCCTATACCCAGTGAAAGAAATAGATTTACAAGCCCAAGAAGCACACAGAACCACAAACAAAAGGAATCCAAAGAGGACAACACCATGACACATCATAATTAAAATGCCAAGAGCAAAAGACAAAGAGAGAATATTAAAAGCAGCAAGAGAAAAACAGTTAATTACCTACAATGGAGCACCCATACGACTGTCAGCTGATTTCTCAAGAGCAACTATGCAGGCCAGATGGGAGTGGCAAGAAATATTCAAAGTGATGAATAGCAAGAACCTACAACCAAGATTACTCTACCCAACAAAGCTATCATTCAGAATTGAAGGTCAGATAAAGACCTTCACAGATAAGAAAAAACTAATTGAGTTCATCAGCACCAAACAATTATTATATGAAATGTTGAAAGATATTCTTTAACAAGAGGAAGATGAAGAAAAATGTAAAGATAAAATTTTTGAACAACAAATACATATCGATCAACAAGTGAATCTAAAAATCAAGTGAATTGAAAATCTGATGAGCAGAATAAACTGGTAAATATAATAGATTCAGGGACATAGAAAGGGAGTGGACTGATAATTCTCAGGGGGAAAAAGGGGAGGGGAGGGGTGCAAGGAGAGACTGGAAAAAAATCATCCACCTATGGATGAAGACAATGTGGAATAGGTAAGGGCTGAGGGTGGGGTTGGAGCCAGGTGGATGGGAGCTATGGGGTGGGAGGAAGAGAACAATTGTAATAATCTGAACAATAAAGATTAATTTAAAAAATTAAAAAAGAGAATATGATAAATAAAAACAAGGGCTATTTAGGAGTTCACAAGGTTGCAAACACAAGGGGATAATTTTAATGAAGTGTGGTAAATGCTACAGAAGAAGCATGTGTGTGCTAGAATAGAATATGAATGTAAAACCTATTCTGTATAGGAATCTTTTTGGTTGGCCTCAAGGAATCCTGGTGCTTGCCCTCAGGAATTTCACAATCTCACTTGGGAGATAAAATATATGCAAAGAAATATAAATGAAATAACACAAAGATTTTCTTTTTTGAAGTTAGGGAGGAGATTAGGATTTTCTTATTTAGTTTTTAACTCCAGAAGACAACTGGGCAGTGTGAATCCAGGAGACTGTTAATTCAGAAAAACAAGCCTAGTCCATGCATTCATGAACTAAGGCCAAAGACGTGTAACTGAGCACACCTATTGGTCTATAGACTAGCACATGGTAGGCATTCAATAACTACTAAATTAATGAGCACTAGTAAATATCTGGCGAGTGGTGATTGGGTTTCTCCTCTGACCATTCCTAGTAAGCAGCAAGAGTTATATGATAATTAACAATGGCCACCTATACTAGTTTTTTGTTTGTTTGTTTGTTTAATCTAATTTAAGACAAATAAACAGTAATTCAGTCAGCAGATTTGGTGTCTGAAGAAAGCCCATTTTCTGGTTCATAGATGATCATCTTCTCATTGAGTCCTTATAAGATGGAAGGAGCAAGTAAGCTCTCTGGAGTATCTTTATAAAGGTGCTAATCCCATTCATGAGGGCTCATATATAACTCCCTCCCAAATGCCATCACATTGGGGATTAGGTTTCAATGAATTAATTTTAGGGGAACTGATTAGTCTATAGCATTCTGCTCCTGGCCTCAAGATTTATGTCTATATAAAATATATCCATTCCATCCCAATAGCTCCAAAAGTCTTGACTTGTTCCAACATCAATTTTAAAATCTAAGTCCAAAGTCTCATCTAAGTATCACCTAAACCAGGAAGAGTCACGGGGAAGAGTCAAGATAGGATTCATCCTGAGATAAATTCTCCTCCAGCTGTAAACCTGTGAAACCAAACATGTTCCATGCTTCCAAAATACAATAGGACAGGCATAGAACACACATTCCTATTCCAACAGAGAAAGAAATTGATGGTCCCAGATAAATCCAAAACCTAATGGGGCAAATGACATTAAGGCTCAAGAATAGTCCCCTTTGGCTCAGTGTTCTGCTTTCCAGGCCCACTGGGGTAGCAACATTGTCCCAACTGTTCATTGGATGGACCTACCGTGGCTCTGTGCTACACCCCTACCCCCGAATCTCCATGCCACAGTTCTCCTGTGCCTGTAGCTACAGACATCTCTGTATTTTCAAACCTAGGTAGAGGCCGCCATCCCCCTGAGGCCATGCACTTTGTGTGTAGGTGGAGACAGCACTACACATGTGTTGCCAAAATTTGCCCTCCCCAGAATGGCCATCTTGGTCTGAGCTGCACTGGAACCGCCAGCACTGTAGCAGAGTGGTTGGGGTGAAGCCTGTGATGTGAGACAGCAGGACAACCCATACCAAGGTCCTGCGGGCACCAGCAGCCCTTCCTCTGAAACCACTCTGCCCACACCCCCAACACCCTGTCCTGGTACTCTGGGCACTAAGGAGAGGGGCAGTATGAGTACCTCTGAATCACTTTCTGAATCAGTCTTCCATTGCCTTAAAGAGGAGTTCCTGACTTCTGTTGAGATGGCTGATCCATACATAATACTATCCTTATCAACCTGCCATTTGGTCACACCCTTCAGGTTCCCATACAATATGGATGGGCTGAGAATTGTCCAAATCTTTGTTCTGCTTCCTTTTTGCTTAATAAATCTTTAAGTAATTTCTCTCTTCTCCAATTTTGCTATGAACAGTCAAGAGGAATCAAGTCACATCTTCAATACTTTGCTTAAAAATGTATTCAGCCACATATCCAATTTCATCCCATGCAAGTTCTACCTTCTGCAAACCACTAGAACATGAATATAACTCAGTCAAGTTCTTTGCCACTTTATAACAAAAACAGCATTTCCTCCATTGTCCAATAACATCTTCCTTTCCATCTGAGACCTCATTAGACTGGCTTTTACTATCTATATTTCTACCAACATCCTGTCCAGGATGACTTAGGTGTTCTTTAACAAGATAGCAGCTTTCTCTACAGCTCTCATTTTTTCTTTCTGAACCCTCATAAGAATTGCCTTGATAGGTCCATTCACTTTAATCCACTTCTCTCCAGCATGCACCTCAAAACTCTTCTAGCTTCTACCCATTATCCAGTTACAAAATGCTCCCACCTTTTTGGTATTTCTTATAGCAGCACCCCAAATTCTCAGTACCAATTTCTATCTTTTTTCCAAGCCATCAGTCTATGGTAATTTATTACAGTAACTCAAACAAACTAAGATAATGCCAAAGGAGAAAAAGGGAGAAGATAATTTTGGGTGGTTTGGAATAGTGCTAATATGTTATAGAAAAATCCCTGATTTGCATAATTTTTTACTTAGCACTATGTTTTTTTATCAGTTTTATCGAGGTATTATTTACATACAACAAAATTCACTATTTTTATGGTATAAATTGATGCATACTGACAAATGTATATGGTAGTAACCTTCAAGATAGTCAATATATAATATATATTTATCACATCAAAAATGTCCACAGTTCCCTTTCTTAGCATTATGTTTTAAAAGAAGTACTTAGGCTAATAAATTTAGTCACTAATATTAAAATCAAGTAAACAAACCCTATTACCTCAAACTGTAATATCTTAAATTAACCCCTCAGTATATATATATATATCATGATAAATGATGAAAAATCAAGAGGTGATACTTTATAACAGTGGTTCTCAACCTGTGGGTCGCGACCCCTTTGGAGGTTGAACGACATTTTCACAGGGGTCACCTAAGACCATCGGAAAACACAGGTATTTACATTATAATTCATAACAATAGCAAAATTACAGTTATGAAGTATGGTTGGGGGTCACCACAACATGAGGAACTGTATTAAAGGGTCACAGCATTAGAAAGGTTGAGAACCACTGCTTTATAACAAAATCATAGACTACAAAAACTTCCTTCAGAAAAGTAACCTAGAAGCTAATTTATTTAACTGCTCTTACTTTACTCTGTATACAGCAGTTCAACCACAGGGCTGACATTCAGAGACAATGGACAGTTTGAAGGGAACAAACTTTCTATTCTCCAAAGTAACTTATCTAAACAAGTACCAACCAGAGTGACCAAAGAAGAAAATGACCTGAACATTTTTATAGCATCTTAAAAGTTACATACATCTAAAAAGTTTCAGTTCATTTCTTCTGTGTCCTGTTTTAGGATTTATCATGGATCCCAGTTCCATACAAGAAGAGAAACATTACTCTAAATAACCAAATGGACTTGAGGATGACTATATAAGCTTCAGACTGATATTCTTTCAAAAAGAAAGAAGCCAGATGGAAGTATTAAAGGCAGGAATTAAAATAACCCAGGAAGATAAAAAGATGACTAGGAGTGTAAGAGCCAGTGCTGATCTAGTCAGAGGAGTCAGCACACAGCCGGCCAGCCTGTGCAGACGGACGTGGCTCAGACTTGGCTCCAACCCAAAACAAGCATAATATACCCACATTCAGAGTGGCCGGGGGACGAACTGTGTGCTAAGTGACTGAATCATCACATGTTACAATGCCGTCTGCAGTCTATTCTGAGGAGGAATGTTTTAAGAATAAAAAGAAATCTCATTTTGTTGGGCAACATGAACCCTATAGACTCTTGCCCAGAGGCAAGAGACAAGCCAGCAACAAATAAAATACAACTTACACACACACAAACACACACACACACACACACACACCAGACTGTTTTTAATCAAATTTCAAAGGAAATAAAAGTAAGTGAAGAAAACACAATTTTAAATTTTCACCCCTACTAGATCAAAGAGTTCCTATTTTATAGTTTCAAACATTTCTGGCTTGTATGAACCTTTCCCATTATCATCAGTGTCCTAGGGGGGTAAGCCTCTGATATCTGTGCATCCACTATCAAGAAAACCTCAGGTGTGAATTTGAATTATGTCTGTTTACAGCTTGTTTTCTCTAGGGTTGAGACCAACGAACAAAGTGCTCATTTACCTAACTGGCTTACTTGCTGTACGCAAGGCATGAAAGCACCATGAAATGTCACAGATCTTGCTAAACGTTCACATATCTGACTCTGGCCAATATCTAATATACTTCTCAGCAATGAATTAGGGAGGATCTAGTTGGAAAGGATCCATCAGTTTCCAGCCAGCTGCTATCACTGTGTATGTCTATCTTCACTTGAGCCAGCTTACCCGTCATCCTGCAAGTCTTCAGGAGACTCAGGACCTCTTTCCTTTGATTCTGACTCAAGTTAAAACTGAAAAAGTTATGGTTAGCATCCCCCTAAATGCCCAAAAGAAGAGAGAGAGAAGAGATGGTGGTGGGAAGCTACTGCCTTCAGCTCTAAGTAGATTAGTTTAAAAGCAGCTAGATGGCCTGGCTGGTGTAGCTCAG
>PVJN01031557.1:0-24782 GCA_004026805.1 Lasiurus borealis
GTCTCCGTACCTCAGCTTTTTGCAGTTCCTCTGGGTGTCTGTGAACCCCTCTCTTTCCCTCCAGCTGCAGAACCCCCACTCAGCCAGCTTTCCTGTGGTTCTGGATGATGTCTGTTCTGTCCTTCAGTTGTAGTTCCGAAATTGTTGTGCGAGGCAGCCGTGTAGGTGTTTACCTATGCCGCCATCTTGGCTCCTTCTCCAAATATTCTTAACAGTATCAATAATAAGAGCCCAAAGTGGCAACAACCCAATGTCCATCCACTGATGAGTGGATAAACAAAACGTACTATCCCCATACAATGGGATATTATTCAACCATTTAAAGGAATGGCGTACTGACACATGTAACAGAGTGGACGAAACTTGAAAGCGTGAATCTTAATGAAATAAAATAGGCACACAAAAATGGATGTTATTATTCTATTTATATGATGTGTGCAGAACAAGCAAATCTGGGAACAAGAAGTAGACTGGTGGTTGCCAGGGACCCGGGGAGTGGGGGGTCAAATGGGGCCGACTGGTTAATGGGCACAGGGATTCTTTTGGGGGTGATGAAAATGTCCTCCAGTTAGATAATGATGGTTGCACAACCTTGTAAAAATACTGGAAACCACTGGATTGTATGCTTTAACATGGTGAATTTTATGGTATAAGAATTATACCCACCCTTACCTCCCCCCCCAAAAAAATAATAATAACTTCTAGCATTTTGAATGTAAAGCATCTTACTTAGGAAGCATTCACCTCTTCAGATTTAGTACAGAACTTGTTTAGTATTTTATGAATGCTCCCTTAACCCAATAAAACCCAGATCTCCACGTCAAGCATGGATAGTTTACTTTGTATGCATGTATGAAACTCCCTTCCATAAAATCCCTGAGTATATCAGCTAAGTGGCCTCTATTTCACACCTTATGAAAAGATCACCCAGATTAAATCTTTATCTCATGGCAGATTTTAACCATTTCAAAGCACATTTCAGATAAAGGCAAAGAAATTATACTTTTTTTATAATTTAGAAAGATAACCGAAGCCCTGTCGGCATGGCTCAGTGGTTGAGCATTGACCTATGAATCAGGAGGTCACAGTTCAATTACCAGCCAGGACACACGCATAGGTTGTGGGCTCGATCCCCAGTGTAGGATTCACAGGAGGCAGCAGATCAGTGATTCTCTTTCATCATTGATGTTTGCATCTCTCTCTCCCTCTCCTTTCCTCTCTGAAATCAATAAAAATATTTAAAAGAGAGATTTATAAAGTGAGAAGCCCGTCATTTTATATATTTAGCAGTGGAGGAAAGGTTGCTGAGGACACTTGGCCAAGGACAGGTAGAGTGGCCGGGTCCACAACATGGTGCAGGACAGTGGCAGCCCCTCTGAGCTTCTGGTGCGAAAGGTGGTAACACCAGTTTTACAGGCGAAAATGAGACCCAAAGCAGCGCTCTGCTCCAGACCCCAGATTTCTCAGGAAAACAAGTAGCCATTTCCAACTAAAATTAGTAGATGCTATGTTTTATCCTACTTTCAAAGTAATCATGGCTGTCTATTCCTTTAAAAGAGTATGTAGTGAGAATTTCAAACTTAATGGCAAAACAGGTAGCATCTCTGATTGTTTGTAAAATGATTGAGTATTTTCTGGAAGTCCTATGAATTTCCTTTTGTGCACCTGTGAAGTCTGAAATCTTCCCAAAGCCCACAGGCTTTTCCCAAGCGCATCACATACACACCCACAGCAAGTGTGTTCAAACAGCTCTGGTGTGTTTGTGGTCTTGTATTTAATTCTGTGTTTATATGTCAACCAACGCCACAGAAGCAGGAAGGACTAAGGTGTTTTTTTGTTTTTAAATATTTGCACTGATGGAGTCTGGCAGAGTGTTGGAAGTGTGGGAATAATCGGCCAATAAATGAATGCATCCATCCATTCATGTGCCTCACACCTACTTTTTTATTTATCTTTATTGGTGAAAGTATTACAGGTGTCCCCCATTGAGCCCTGCTCACCCACTCCCACCCCCCTCCCCAGGCCTTCACCACACTCTTGTCTGTGTCCATAGGTTATGGGTATGTGCACATACACTGAGTGGCCAGATTATTATGATCTCTGAACACATAATAATCTGGCCACTCAGTGCATATCCTATATAATAAGAGGCTAATATGCAAATTGTCCCCTCGACCAGCAAGCAGGCCAGCCAACCACCCATGTCCTCTCCCCCTGGCCAGGCTGGCCGGACCCTATCCATGCACAAATTCATGCAGGAAATTTCTGCAAGAATAGGGCTTCCTGTGGCAGTCTCTATCACCTCACCTGTTTCCCTCCTATCTCCAAGCACCACTTGCTTCTTTGCAGCTTCACTTCCTTCTACAGCACTTGGCTTCTTTCTATGCTGTCTTCAGTCTTTGCTCTGTGCCTGGATATGCAAATTAACCACCATATTTGCATATTTGCTCCTGGTTTGGTTAATTTGCATACTCACTCCTGATTGGCTGGTGGGCATAGCAGAGGTATAGTCAATTTGCATGTTTCTCTTTTAATAGTGTAGATATATACACACACTGAGTAGCCAGATTATTATGTGTTCAGAGGTCATAATAATCTGGCCACTTAGTGTAAATTATTCGCTTAATCTCTTCTCCCCTCCCCACCTTCCTCTGATATTTGTCAATCTGTTCCATTTTTCCCTGTCTCTGGACCTGTTTTGTTCTCAGTTTATTTTGTTCATTAGATTTCCCATATGAGACCATGCAACACCTGCTTATGAAGCAGCATCTGTGTGTGAGACACTGTCTGGACACAGAGGTATTCATCATCCTTTTCTGCAAAGAACTAAATCAATAAACCAAGTATCTGTGGCCTAGTTTTAGGAGAAAGGAACTCATAGTCACTTTTAACATTCCACTTAATTAAGCCAACACTAAAAGCTCCTTGCAATTAAAAACTATCACATCGTGCTGAAACTGGTTTGGCTCAGTGGATAGAGCATCAGCCTGCGGACTGAAAGGTTCCAGGTTGGATTCCGGTCAAGGGCATGTACCTTGGTTGTGGGCACATCCCCAGTGGGGAGCGTGCAAGAGGCAGCTGATTGATGTCTCTCTCTCATCAATGTTTCTGACTTTCTATCCCTCTCCCTTCCTCTCTGTAAAAAATCAATTTTAATATATATTTTTTTAAACTATCACATCGCACATATGAAAATGCATCCTGCACTATTAAGCTGCTCACTGGAAAACTTCGACACAATGTGAGTGGTCCTGCCGTAAGCTTGTCCTTAAAGTGTGTTTTCTTCCAACCTTACTTCCCAGTATGCTTTGTTGATCTCAATATGAATGAGCACACATTTCCATCCTTTCTTCGTGGAGGCTGATTATCTGCTCAGATTCTAAGTAATTGTCATTAAGAGTGAACCACCTTATGTTTTAGGTCATTTCTGCTCCATAGCTCATAGGTATATGAATCCTGGGACTCAATTGAAATACAGATTCCGGTCCCATCGCCCCAGGTGGGGCTTGAGGTTCTGCATTTCTTACAAGCTCCCAGGGGAGGCCCCCCGCTGCTGACGCATGGACCAAAGTTTGAGTAGCAAGGTCCCGATCTCCTCTGTCCAGCCACGCGGCTGCTTGCATTAATTCGTCATTATTTGAAATTAAAATGCAGTTCTTCAGTCCCGTGGGCCACTTCCAAATGTTCACTATCCCTTTGCGATTGGAGGCCACTGTACTGGACAGCCCAGAAGGGAACACCTCCAACCCAGCAAAGAGTTCCTTTGGACAGCGCCCGGCTGGATGGCAGGTCATGGCCCTCCGGCTACAGGAACCGGAAATCGTCTTCACATACGCACATAATCAGTATGAAGAAGGAAGAGACATTGTGTTTGTTTCCACAGGGAATCCCTGGTGACATTGGACCTCCTGGACCCAAAGGAATAAAGGGAGATTCTAGAACGATTACCACCAAAGGTCAGTCCTCTGTGGCCAAGCAGCTCTTGCCTTGTTGATTCCCCTGTGGCAGCACTGTATGTATGGGTCAAGTCACACTGCACATTCTCCTCCAGGTGAGAAGGGACAGCCAGGTGTCCCGGGTATGCCTGGCCTGAAAGGCGAGGACGGCATCCAGGGGCGTGACGGGCTCGATGGATTCCCCGGCCTGCCAGGACCTCCAGTGAGTACCCCCCCCCCCCCGAGTGTGGGACTGGCTCAGCCCCCATCCTCATCTGCCATGTTCTTAAACACCTCAGAAAGTGAATGGTGCTGGTACTACCCTATGCAAGCCCATTATATTTTAACAAGCAGAAATTACATGTTTTCAGACACAGTGAGTGAGGTGGGAAGCCAAGCCCAGAGTGAACATGTAAAAGCCAGAGAGAACCTGGCCAGCGGGGCTCAGTAGTTAGAGCATTGGCCCGTGCACCGAACAGTCATGGGGTCAATTCCAGTCAAAGGCACATACATACCTGGGTTGCGGGTTATCCAGCCCCAGTTGGAGCACTTTGGGGAGGCTACCAGTCAATGTGTTTCTCTCACACTGGGGTCTCTCTCTCTCCTTCCCTCTTCCCTCCCTCCCTCTCACTCTTCCACACTCTCTAAAAAAGTCCATAGCTTGGAACTCAGGAGGATGGGGAAAGGGAACTGGGAATATGGTCTCTTCGAGGTTTACGTATCTTTTAAAAAACAAACTGAATATTCTCACAGGGTGATGGCATCAAAGGCCCCCCGGGGGACGCAGGCTACCCAGGAGCCCCCGGAACCAAGGGCATTCCAGGAGAAAGGGGTCCTCCCGGACTGGGCCTGCCAGGCCCCAAAGGCGAGCGTGGCTTCCCCGGAGATGCCGGATTACCTGGACCACCAGGCTTCCCCGGACCCCCCGGCCCTCCCGGCCTCCCAGGACAAATAGGTATAAGGATCCTTTCTATCATCTTTCAAAGTTACGAGACGCTGTTTAGTGCTTCAGCAGGTATCTGCTGTTCTTTTTGGCCATGTGTAAGTCCCCCAGTGGGTCAGGTAGGAGTGCTGTACTGCATCATCAGTTCTCAGCACACACAAATGATTCCCAGCCACAGGCTTCTCAGACCCACCAACAGCCTACTCTCCTCAGCTGGAATGCAGGGCCTCTCCAGAGCTGAAATCATGGGCCTTGGCAGTCCCTGCCCATCCCCAGCCTTCTCACCACCACCACTAACACCAACACACATTCAGAGATAAGTTAGTCACTTCCAGTTGTTCCCCGTTTGCCTGACTCTGTCCTTGTGTCTTGCTCTCAGACTGTGATACAGATGTGAAAAGGCCCATCGGAGGTGACGGACAGGAGGCCATCCAGCCAGGTACTGTCATGAAGATCGGGCGGCTCTAGAACTCTTTAAAACTTTTGGTTTATAAGACATGTGACTCGTCAACAACTGCTGTGAGCTCCTGCCGTGAGCGTGGAGCTGGTACCACACCCAGTTTCACTTAGAATCAAAGAAAAGGCAAGTAATGGTACATAGTGTGACCAAGTCTCCCACCAATATAAAGCATCAATTTGCAACATTGGTAAGAACTCAACAAACAAAGTTTTACATTTAAAATGGATGCATGTATTCAGCTCTCTAGGGACGATATGGAGACGACCCCGAGCCACAGCTCGGTGGTGGGAGAGAAGAGAGGGAGAATCCAAAGGTTGACCCGGAGAGGCAAAGCCTCCATAAAGGTCAGGGTTGGAGAAGTAGCGTCAGCATCGGTAGATCCTCTGCATGAGGATGAGGTTGAGGTTGAGGTATGGGAATGGACCCGGCACTCAGAGCAAAGGTGCGGAGTAGGAACAGCAAAACCCAGAACTTCAGACACCTGGCTAGTGACGCAGATGGGGGAAGGCCCCTGGGTGTGAGGCTCTGCGGGCTGGAGGCCAGGCCCTCCGAAGACAGTGGGTTCCTTTCTTTTGATGACCTGGGCTGGCCTGGGTCCCTGGTTAGGCAGAGGAGGCCAAAGCCTCTGTCAAGATAGGAGCCAGGCCAAATCCCAGGCACGCAGATGCAGGACATCTTACAGAATTGCTGAACTGCAGGAGACACTCTGACAGAGGCCACACAACAAAATACCCCTGCCTGGTGTCACGGCCCTGCCACACCACCCAGAAGCTGCTGCCACTCAGATGTGGCTCCAAGAAGTTATTGCTGTGGCCAATTCGGAAGGTATTCAGAGCCCCAAAAGAGAAAGCCAAGAATTCTTTTTGAAAGCTCAAATGGTCTTCATCCACTGGTGGACATTTCCAGACAAAAAGGGCATTCACGTGGACGCAGGGGCGGAACTAGATTAGCTCAGCCGTGCTGAGGTGCTGTCCTGAATGAGGGGCGGGTGGCTGCCAGCTCAGTGCCAGTTGTTATTTGACTGAACTTACCTTATTTGCATTTTATATTAACATTATAATATTCTAATATTGTGTAATTTCATTACACGATAAAATTTATTTACATTAGATCGAGATTAATTAACTCATTGACTTTCTCTTATCATAAAATGGTAGCCAGTTTCCATGGCTGGTGCTCTTGACCTTGCCACTATCCCAAGGCTGTGAGACTCACGTTAAAAATTGTGTCGGCTCATCTTTTTTCTCTCCCTTCCCAGGCTGTGTCGGAGGACCCAAGGGATTGCCAGGCCAGCCGGGACCCCCAGGACCCCCAGGTAACGTGCTCCGGGAAGCGAGAGGTCACTTCCAGTCTTCCCATTCACACCGTCATTCTTCTTTCCCCTTTTTTGGACACCTTCCCTCTGCCCCCTACATTCCTCTCTGCCCTGGATGTCACCGTGTTCTGCCATCTTGGCACTCACCACAGACAGGTAGCTTCTAAAGGAGGCAGACTACACGTCAGGACAGAAATGTGTGTGGTGGTTGACACCTAGTCGAACCCCAGTCGAAATGGGAAGATTTCCTGCCGCTCAGAACTCAGCCTCGGCTATGGCAGAGGTGGGCGCCCAAAGAGTGGCTCTGATATGTGTTGTGATTTCCTGGGGTTGTTTAGGTATGAAAGGCCTCCGAGGGGTACCAGGATTCTCAGGAGAAGATGGACCACAAGGAATCAAAGGTCCCCCAGGAGATCCGGGTCGAGAAGGGTTCCCAGGACCCCCAGGTAAGTCAGGGTGGGGACCCCCTCTTCGGTCTTCAGCTAGGACATGACACTGAGTGTATGATCGGGGTGCCCAGCTCTGTTATATTGCAACATTCAGAAACGGGGTTGACAAATACTTGATGGCAACTTTTGTTTTTGTCCGTTGGAGATTAAAATTCTTGAATTTTTTTTTATCACTAATGTACTAGAGTTTTGCGGACTATAATACAGATATTGCAGGACGAAAGGACAGATGTTGCAGAATATAATACAGATATTGCCTAAAAAAACATTCTAAGGGCAGCACAGTATCATTCTCTTCCGATGATCAAGAAAGGCTCGAGCAGCCCTCTCGTCTTGATTCCCAATCGGCTGGTCACCCACCACGAAGAACAGGCCTGCTTTTGCTTTTCACATTAGCTGCTCACTCCTCAGTGTGCAGCTTGCCTGGGTAAACAGTTTGAGCCGTTCCATCTGTGCTTGACACAGCAAATAATTATTTAAGCCATGTAGTGGCTACAAGAGCTTAAGCCACTTCCTTGCCTGTGTATGGAAGGAAATGAATATGTTTCTGGCCATGAGCTGTGGTGAGAAGTAGGGAGTATCCGCTTGGGGGTCAGCGTGCTCTGTAATACAATGTAGTGTCCCCATACCCGGTTGTCCCTTGGTGGTCAAGGCTGAAACAGTATGAGTATGACTGTGTTACTTGGTATGCAGAGAGCTGTGCATTTTAGAATTGTATTATTTAAATAAAATGGTACAAGCCACTAAGGCCACCCAAGGCCAAACATCCTCCCTCAGAATTCTGGTCAGATGTTCTAGCCTCTACAAGAATTGAGACTCGCTCTTGTTACCCAGCACCCATGAAACATGGAAGCTCTCTTTTTGCTAGAAAGTTCTTCCTCGGTTTAAATGAAATCTGCCTCCCAGTAAGTTCCCCCTGGCTTGTTTCTTGAGCCGGTGTTCCTCCGCATAACCACCCCTCACACACATCGGGAGAGAGGCGTCATATCTCTCCACAGCCACCTCAAGAACGAACATAACTGACACCAGGAACACACTCTCTTTTTGTAACGTAATTGCCATGCCCTCAGAACCCAGAACATCATGTCAGCACTCCTTTCAGACTGGTTCCAGCAACTGGAAAATGTTCTGCATGTCTGGACTATCACACCCAGCAGTGGGTCTGTGTGTCCTTAGGGGCAGGTCCTTCGTAAATATTTTCAGCAAAGAATAAGTGAATTTTGCCTCGGTCCCTGATACAAGTAGGTTTCATCCCAAATGTAGAGCTTTGCCTTGGTCCCTGGCCGGTTTTTTTCCTGGGTTCAACCTTCCAGCCTTAAAGATTGTTGCAAACTGTTATCCTGTTGCCTTTCATATTATGCATCACAGCGGCTGTGTTTTTGCAAAATTGGGAGGCACACTCCCTTGTCTTTTGTCAAGGCATTGGTGCCAGCCCTGCCTTGGAGAGGAACAACGTTTTTCTGCCACCACACCAGAGGATCGGGCTGTGTCGTCCTGTTGCGCTGCTGGGAGCACCTACATGTTTAAGAGTTACAGCATTGCCCTTCTCCTTCCTCCCCGCCCCCATTGACACACAGAAGTTAAGTGGGACTGTTTTCATGAAGACCTTCTAGCCTTGAATATGAAGGGTACCTAATAGTCCCAATTTATATGGCCAGACGAGCGGGCATGAACCACATAGCGCTCTCCGGGCGTGAAGAATGAGAGGGATGTGCCCATTATCAGGGGCTTGGGAAGCTGAGAGAGAGCCTGTTCTTTGTTGAAATGGAAGCCCGTAGGTGAGCAGGGACGTTGGGGAGAGCAGAGGGAAGGGGTAAAGGAGGAACTGATCTGTTCAGTTTTTAAAATGCATGTCACTCTTTCTGGTGATGGGACATACTATGCTTCCATCGCCACGTGCAGAAGAAAATAAAATGCCCAGCCTCAAAGACTGCAAAACACAGAGTCTGTTCCAGAGATAAGAGCTGCATATGCACTCACACCCACAAATTTAAGTACGCGCTTCCCATGTATAGTTTTGTTGTTGCTTTTAAATTCTGTATTGTTTAGAGTATTACGTGTGCCTCCTTTTTCCCCCATTGACCTCTTCCCGGCCACTCCCACCGCCTCAGCACATGCCCTCCCGCACTTACTGTCTGTGTCCATGAGTTATATGCATGCATGCAAGTTCCTCTCTTAACCCCGACCCCTACTCCCCTGCCTTCCCGCTGAGGTTGGACAGTCTATTCAATGCTTTCAAGTCTCTGGACCTATTTTTGTTCATCAGTTTATGTTGTTCATTTTAGCCCACAAATGGGTGAGATCATGTGAACGCTGTATCTCTTTTATGGGTAAATCATGTCACTAAAACTCTGAAATAGGGTCTCGCTCATTGGTTCTAGATCCTTTGTTCTGTCTCCCAAACACAGCCCTACCATTCCACCACCTCCCTGCTCCCAGGGCAAGCTTCACGCCCTAGGATAGGCCCAGGGCCCCGTGCACACCATCCTTCTGTCACATATACCACACAGAGGCGGCAGCCAGTGCCTTTTTTCCCACACCCTGCCCGCCAGAGCCGAGGCAGGCATGACCTCAGAAAGCTTTCCTTCTGCACAGACACATGACTGTTCCCGCAGTTCAACCTGAGGCCGAGACAGGGGTAAGGACGCTGACAGGGGAAGTAGTGGTGAGACCATTTGACCCAGCGGATTTTGGGGAAAGCACATGACAGTCACTCCCTCCATCCAAATATGGGTGGTTGACAGTCACAGTGACAAAGGGCTATCAATTTCCCTTCAACACGTTTCCAAGCCGGCTGATGGCCAGGGAGAGAGTTCCAGGGGCCGAGTGTGGGCTCTGAGGGATCTCCCGTCAACACCACTCTTGTCCCTCACTTGCGCACACAGTCCCGAAGGTCCCACCAACACTGTGTTCTGGGATTATTTGCACAACACGGACACCGCGAATCGTGACGATTTACGTCAAAGGAGGCATTGGTTCTCCTCCACTGTAGCTGCCCTGTAGGGCTGGGCCCAACGGCAGGAGGAGGCAGGAGGGCCCATGAGCACCCTGGGCTCCCAAGTGGGCGACAGGGCCTGGGCCCACGCTGAGGACCCCGCTGTGATCCTTCGGGTCTCAGATCAGATCTCGTTTAGCTGAGGGCAGCTGATTTTTCTGTCACCGTTCCTTGTTTAACACATGTTCTGTAAGTGGAAACTGACTTACAATATCGAGCTCCGCTGACAACTGGAAGAACAGAATGCCTCCTCTTGATGTGTTTAACGCAACCACTTGGGGTCGTTTAACCATTTATTCGTGGCGTGGCCTGGCCTGGCCACTTCTGTGAGGGAGGCACCCCTGAAACTTGTCCTCGGATCAGCCTCGACCCAGCCTCTTTCTGATTCCTCTCCTAGGACATCACAGGGCTGACCTGCGGTTACAGGGATGACCTATGTTTCCTTTCAGGGTTCGTGGGGCCCCGAGGATCCAAAGGCGCGATGGGCCTCCCTGGCCCGGATGGACTCCCAGGTCCCAGCGGCCTCCCTGGACCAGTTGGGCCCCCCGGGGACAAAGGCATTCCTGGCGAAGTCCTGGGAGCCCAGCCTGGACCCCGGGGAGATGCTGGGCTGCCCGGACACCCCGGACTGAAAGGCCTTCCTGGAGACGTGGGTCCACCCGGATTCAGGGGTAAGTGACTGTGGCAGAATGGGAGCAGGGGCCTGACCCCGCTGCCTGTGGCTCGCAGGGGCGGCTCCGAAATCCTCATGAGGGATTTGGTAAGAGGCAACAGCACTGTACAGCAGGAGCGGTGCTTTTTCTTTTCCCCACGGAGCCCCAGCCAGCGTTCCTCTAGAACAGCGGTCACCAACCTTTTGGACCTCATGGACCACCACTAGTCCACGGACCACCAGGTGGTGACCGCTGCTCTAGAATGTGTTTAGGACAGTGGTTCTCAACCTGTGGGTCGCGACCCCTTTGGGGGTCGAACAAACCTTTCACAGGGGTCACCTAAGACCATCGGAAAACACAGGTATTTACATTATAATTCATAACAATAGCAAAATTACAGTTATGAAGTATGGTTGGGGGTCACCACAACATGAGGAACTGTATTAAAGGGTCGCAGCATTAGAAAGGTTGAGAACCAACCTGGTTTAGGACAAGCATCCTCATCCTGGGTTCACCTTCGGTAGAAGGAGCCACAGGCGGATGGCCCCACCTCTGGCTGCTTGGCCGGGCTGGGCAGTTAGGAAGGCGCCTGACGCAGCCCACGTTTCTGAGCAGAACTTGGGAAGAACGTCATCACACACATTCACGGTCACATCTCGTTTAGCTGAGGGCAGCTGATTTTTCTGTCATTGTTCCTTTTTTAACAGATGTTCTATAAGTGGAAACTGACTTAAAATATTTGGCTCCACAGACAACCAAAAGAACAAAATGCCTCCGCCTGATGTGCTCCAGGCAGCCACTTAAGTAGCAGAGGTCATTTAGCCAGTTATTCGTGGCCTGGCCTGGCCACTTCTGTGGGAGAAGCACCCCAGAAAGGTGCGCTCAGACCTGCCTCGACCCTGTGGGCCACAGCACCCATAACCTCACTTGCTCAGTGCTCTCAGTTCATGCAGCGTAGGGCGCTGGCTGGTGGAGTCCCCTGTCTGTCCCGAGTATCGTGCCAGGAGCCAGGCCTCCTGATAAAACTTCACCACGGGCAGCACTGCCTGCCTTCTCTCCCGAGACCTTCCACAGCCACCAGCAACCACACTTTCCCCAGAGATGCAAACTCTAAAGCTAGAACCCAAAATAAGTGTCCTCATTTCCCACCACAAAACAAGTGCGTGAGAATGTAGGCAGCCTGCTTACTGCCCACCTTTCTCCCCCATGCGGTTTAAGAAATCGGACAACTGGGACGTGGGCTTGAGCATCTGGGCTGGTCCAAGACTGACATTGACATGATCCCTTTTGTTGATGATCCCCCATCCCCACTTTCCCCCTCCCCCGCCCCCTCACCTTCCACTGTCTGCCTCCTCTCCCCAGGTCAGCCCTGCACACTTGGTAGGATGGTCAGGGGCAAATGAACACGAGACCCTGAGCGTCATTGGAGAAACTTATGCAAATGCAGTCCTCAGCCCTTCTACTGGTATCAATGGGATGAATGTAACAAACTTTAAGTTCCAAGAAGAAAGGACAAAATGCCCAAATATGAGGAGATTCTGGCTGTTAGTTTTTAAAAATATGTAAATATGCTCATAGTTATCTGACTTCTGGCTAGGATAGGATATTCTAGACATAAAATCAAGGAAAAGAAGACACACAAATATATATAAAATCTGCACACGAATCTTAATATTCTACACGTCAAAACAAAATGAACATTTTGGGAAGTAGGGTAAACTTTAAAACAGATATGAAAGAAAATAATGTACATGAGGAATACTAAAATCTATAAGGAAAATATCAAAATCCCCAAAGGAAAATGTCAGCAAAGAACAAAAGTTTCACCAAATAGCAAAAACTAGGAGAAAGAACTGTAACTCATAATGAAAAACATGCAGACTCCCACACTTTTTCCTCGGTTTCTGTCTGTGCCTTAATGCCAGCCCTCATCCCGGGAAAGCAGTGGGAGGAGAACGCATCGGGCGGGCGTTCTGAGAGCTGTGTGATGGTGTAGAGAGAAAAGCCTCAACTTCACGTTTCTTTGACCCACTAAGTTGATTTCTAGGATTCGCTCCTAAAGAAATGACTGACAACATGGGCACAGGGTGTGTGTGTGTGTGTGTGTGTGTGTTAAAAAACCTCTTTCTCAAAACAAAAAAAGATGGAGGGAACTAAATGTGTCCATGTGCTGGGATATTATTCATGTAGCCATTTAACATGCTTGTAAAAAGGATTTTTAAGGTGTCAAAATGCTCAAAATATAATGTCAAGTGAAAAAAAGCTAATTTCAAATGTTACTTATAGTGTTACGTCAGTTTTGTAAAACATCTATTTCTGCGTATATGTATGTGAATAGAAAAAAGGCCAGAAGGAAATATACCAAGATGTTAGTAAGTACCTCAGGGTGATGGCATGAGTTTCTTTGATCTTGCCTTTTGTATTTCTTCATATTTCCCAGAGCTCCTACCATCCAGAAAAAAATTAAGTCCTATTTTTAGAGAAGAATTTTAAGGCTGTAGATGCGGTTTGCCATGGACTGTACATAGAGCCTGGCCTTACGACTCTTGTCTCAATTGTTGCAGGAAGCCAAGGGATGCCAGGAATGCTGGGTCCGAAGGGCCAGCTAGGCTTCCCGGGGCCTCTGGGAAAGCCAGGCCTGCCCGGGCCACCGGGACAGCATGGCTACCCTGGGACCCCTGGCCAGGAGGGGCCCTTGGGCCTGCCAGGCTCCATCGGCCTTGGAGGTAAGAATCTCACCCTCCCATCAAGGGGTCGGAGCCTCATTTGCACTGACATCTGAGCACACCCCCACCTCACTCCTGGGGAGTTCTCAAACTGCTCCCAGGACCCCCTACCTCTCCTAAAGCTGCAGGGGTCCTGAAAGCATCTACATGGAGAGATGGTCTGGAGAGGGAGGTTGGGCCCCAGTGTAGAAGGCCTTGAATGCTGAGCTAAGGAGTCAGATCTCCTAGGCAAGGAGGCTGTTGGGGGTTTAACGGAGGTTGCATTCAGAAAGCTGGCAACTGTGTTGCAGGAGATAGGGAGGGCGTGAGCTGGGCAGCAGTGGGATAATGAAGTGGGAGCAGGGGATGGGGATGGGAAGGTAGGAGCAGCCAAGTGGGCAGGGGCAAGTCGCCCCTAGAACTTAATCCCCAGGCTGAGCTGCCATGGCCAAGAGCGACAGGCACCTGGGAGTAGCCTATGGGACCACATCCTGCCGTAGAGCCCTCTGTACCCGCCTGGTATCTCACGGCTCTAACTCCCTGCTCCTCTGGGTTCCAAAGGCAAGAGGCTCCAGTGGAGAAAGTAGGAATCGGGGAGAAGCCATGTTAGCCTCCAGCTTTCAGAGAAAGACCTCTTTAGAAAGACCAGCCCTGCGGGTTTTCTACAGACTCTGGCCACGCCTTGAAAAAGTTATAAATTACAGCAACTCATTGGATAAGAAACACTTACCCACATGACTGGTGGATAAGTACCTACAATGCATTGCCTAAAGGACAGAAATGGATCCTCTCACAGTTCTGGAACCTGGAGGTCCAACATCACGGTGTCAGCAGGGCTGATTCCTCCCGCAGCCTCTGTCCTGGGCTGGTGGATGGCTGCCTTCTCCCTGGGTCCCTGGGAGACGGCCTTGGTGATGCCAGCCTCACCTTCATAGTTATAGTTTCACAAAATGCACCTTTATAGTTATAGTTTCGCATTTCCCTTCCAAGAAGTGTTTCTTATCCATTGAGTTGTAATTTAAGCATATCGTGAAAGGCATTCTCTCTGCATGTGGTGTGTCCATCTGTGTTCTTTTTCTCTCCCCTCCCTTGGACAGGTCTGCCTGGAGAAAGAGGGGACCCAGGTGACGCAGGTGTCCCTGGCCCTTTGGGCATGAAAGGTGTCCCCGGTGACAGAGGCGACCCTGGTCTGCTGGGTGAGACTGGTCCTCCAGGAAACCCTGGCTTTAAAGGAATGGCCGGAATGCCTGGTACCCCTGGGCCAAAAGGTAAATGAACACGGTGACGAGGAATCACCTCACAGGGGGTTGGGCAGATAGACATGGACGTGGGACAGCTCGGCCAGGGGAAGACATCCATGTGCCCACAGGCTGGAGCCTGGAGACTTCTGTCTCTGGAGGCCTCAGACGCTGGGAAAATTGGGAGTGGCCAATGTGCCCAAAACGCTGATTTCTTAATTTACTAGGGAGTGACTGCCTGAGGCACAGGATTACTCTCCACAGAAATCTGTGGAGGCTGGATTCAGACCCAGTGGCTTGGTTGCCAGCATTAGTTTATTTGCGTGAAACTGAGGACTGCTTATCTAGAAGTGGCGCCCTCTGGCCATGGACTGTTGCCAGAGACACAGTGGTCTGACCTTCCCGTGGTTCTCCGCCAGACCCTCATGCAAGGGCGGGGGGTGGGGGTGGGGACAGGGTAACACATGTTAATTCTGGCGCCCCTTCGCACCTCTTTTCCATGAGCCCTCAGACCTAGGACTCAGCACACTTATCCTTGTGTCTTTGTGCCTGAATCGCTGTTTATTTGCCTTCACCTTCTCCCCAGTGGCCAGAGGGCAGACGGGCTGCTTCTGTACCCCTCAGTCTAGAGCAGGCCAGCAGGCAAGCCTCTTGGGAAATGGTATCCTGCAAATCCCTATTTTGGGTCAAGAATCTTAGCATATTCTCACATGAGTCACATGGAAATGCCACCGATGAGTGAGACTGAAATGGTCATGCCTTTATCTATGCCTAACCCAGAACTTTGCTTGTTCCCTCTGCAGGCCTTAGAGGTTCACCTGGGATGGATGGCTTCCAAGGCATGCTTGGGGTGCAGGGAAGACCCGGGCTTCCAGGACAGAAAGGAGAGCCTGGAAGGTTTGGCCTTCCAGGGCCAAAGGGCCTGACTGGAGTGCCAGGTGGCAAAGGTACGCCTACTTCTCTAAAGGACTTTCCCACGGGGTTAACACTCACCTTCATGGGGGCATACCATACCCAGAGCAACCTTTTAGGAACCCCAAAATCCAGACACAAACTAATAAAAACTAGAGCGAGGGAATAGTTGGGGAATGGCTGTTAATGGGCACGGGATTGCTTTTAGGGGTGATGATAATGGTCTAAAGTTAGATGGTGGTGATGGTTGCACCACTGTGAGCACATTAAAAACCGTTGAATTGTTCTCTTAAATGAGTGAATTGCATGGCATGTAAATTATATCTCAATCAAGCTGTTTTTCGGGGTAGGGTACTACATTTTCCAGGCTTCCTACTCACACTTAAATCTTCAAATAATCTTCGTGTTAATTGGGAGTGTTTACAGGCCACTGAGCAAAAACTGATATTTTTAAATGAAGTTACACTTGGGTTTTGTGCCATTTTCTTTCTGGTTCCACTACACTGCCCCTTCCAGCCTCCTTGGAATGAAGTAGACCATGGGGGCTCCTTCTCGCCACTGGAAAGCATGCTCTTGAAGAACTAGAACAGTCTATAGCACTTTTGTTCCCCTCCATAGCTAGCCCTGTGCTACAGACTCAGTAAATGTTCAGTGAATGAAACTGTGTTCTTTCCACTCAGTTGACTCTCCCTGACCCGCTGCCCTCCATTCAGTGAACACAGATTCTGGGACATTCTCTGCCTGAACCCTGTGGCATGATTCTTTGACTTGTCCATAGCCTTCCAGACCCCCTGGCCAATGTAGTAAGCCCTCACAAGTTCCCTTGCAACGCCCTCCCTGCATAGTCCTGAGATCTCCCACCTCCGGCCGACCCGCCATGGGTTCTGAGGCCCAGCTCGTGTCCACAAGAAAGGATTGAGCCGATGTCCTTCTTCCTGTGATACTTCTCTTCATGATCATGTTTGATCGCTGTCTCACCAGGGTGTGAATACATAACCTTCCCTCGTGTTCTGTGTTACTGTCACACTCATCCCGGCAGCACTGTTAGGAGAGCAGGTCCCTCCGTCCCAATGTGCTCTGTGCCCACACCTCCACTATAGAGGCGTGTGGAGGCAGGGAGAAGACAGGTGTGTGTCTGTCCGAGCTCCTCACCACAGTGCACAGGCTCCAAGCCAGGGACGCATGCCACCCTTCCACTCAGAGCTTCTCTGGGCTCTGGTTCGGAAGGACAGCTCCACCTGTGTGTTTCTGCCGGGTCCAGAGGTCAAGTGTAATGACTGCATTCTCTTCCCTTCCAGGAAGCCGGGGGGAACAGGGTCCCCCAGGACCGCCTCCCCACATCCATAAAGAAATGAAATACCTTAAAGGGGACAAAGGGGATACAGGACCTATGGGATTGAAGGGCTACCTGGGATTAAAAGGTGAGTGGCATCGAAAGATCTCGTCTGATCTCTGAGCTGTCAAGCCTGGGGTCCCATCCCTCTCCGCCCAGACCCGCCCCTCCCCCGTGCCCACCCCTGCCTCTCTCAATCTGAAGGGGCAGCAGCTTCTGTACCACCAACACCCCTGGGCCCACACCAGCCTTTGCTGTGTTCCGGCCCTTCTGACACCCTGACATCTCCCTGTCTGGGCTCTCGGGCGGTTCTCTGAGGCCTGATTCGCCTTGCCTCCAATTTTAAGACTCGCAGCACTTGGGATGGCAGAGTTTAAAGCCTGGAGAGGGAAGCAGCAGAGCGTTACACTCGGGGTCTTCCTGCAGGTGTTCCGGGAATGCCGGGGGTCCCCGGGCTGTCAGGCACCCCTGGGTTGCCGGGGAAGCCCGGCTACATCAAAGGAGTCAAAGGCGACATCGGCGTCCCTGGCATGCCCGGTCTGCCGGGGTTCCCTGGTGTGCCAGGCTCCCCTGGAATTGCTGGGTTCCCAGGCTTCGTGGGAAGTAGGGTGAGTGCCTTTTGCTCCACATCTTCCTGTCAATTCCTCTCCCCTTGCTTGCGGGCCAGAGTGCTGCCCTGGGCCAGCATTCACGGAGTAGGAGTGGCCAAGGCGCAGGCGCAGGCATTTGGGCCCCATGAGTCGGTGTAAGGAAATGCCGTGGTGGTTGGTGCCGCCCAGGCCCCGCTGCCCTTTCGTGGGTTCCGGTTGGATGAAGCACAGTGTCTGCATTTCTTCATGGGAACCTAGAGAACAAAACTTGAATTTCTAGAGATTTGAGCTCTAAACTCGAGCATACATGTGACATCAGGACCCAAAACCCACTGCTGAAGCATAGCCTGGAGGGCACTGTCCCACCTTTTACTCCTCCCCCCCCCCCGCCCCCGCACCTGTGTACCAGGCACCTGGCTTTCCTGGTAGCAGTGGTGAACCCTGACCTGGGAAGGGCTCCCACTTCTCCCCACCTGTGTCCTCCTCTATAAAATTCAGGGAGTAGCTACCTTGCAGTTTTACTGAGTGCAGTATAGATGGTACATGTCACAGGGCACAGAGTGGCTCTCCGTAGACTGTATTTCATGGAATTCTCTTTTTATCCTCTTTCATTTAAAAGGTATTGTATTCTCACGGTCCTCAACACACACTGACTCATTTCTGGCATCCACAGTGAGACTGGCACATGTGGGGTTGATCAGAAATTTGAGCTACCCTCTCATAAAACTTTAGCAGCGGGCCCTGGTGTGGCCTTCTGTCCAGCCCACCCTGGTGTACATGGAGTCCTCAGACTTTTTCAATTGTCTTCCCTCCATCACTCCCAAAATCTATACCTGAGAGGATCTTAGTCCAGTCTGTGTGCAGATGGTCCGGTCAGTGTAACAAGGAAAGAGGCCATGTTCCCAGCAGCTTTATCCATGGCGGTCAAGAAATGGGAAACAAATAAACATGGTACCTTCAGACAATGGACTAGTGCATTGGAGTGAAATGAGAATGATTTTAAATGCAAAAAACACAAATCTCAGATTTTAAGTTGACCAAAATAAACCAGAAACAGGAAATACATCCAATACAATTCCATTTTTATGACAAGACTGCCTGATAGAGGCAAATCAGAAGAGAGGCAGGATGGTGGAGAAGAAAAGGACACCAAGGAACTTTCTAGAGTGCTGAATGTTCTCTGTGTTTATCTGGGTATCACATGAGTAAGTATTCATTGAGCATCTAGGATGAGTGCATGGCGCTCTATGTAAGTCACGCTTTAATAAAGCAAGCTGTAAGAAAGAAAACTAGCCTCTGGCACATTCTCCCTCTCCTCCCACAGAATGGGGCTTCATTCATAATTTAGAGATGCAAGTTAAGCCATGCTAGGAGAGGGCAGCTCTGAAGTCCCAGGTTGATGCTAAAATAGAAACCAGAGGGAGCAAGGTACACCAGAACACCCACTCTCCCTGTGAGGTGGAAACACTTCAGGGAAGAAAACCATGTTTTCTTTGGAGTCACAGAGTAATTCAGACATCATCCCAATCTCAGTATCAACAACAAACATTGCCTAGAAGAAATCTCACTCTCTCCACAGATGGATGTGCACAGCAATGTAATAGCAGTTTTGAGAATCAGGCAGCCCAAATCAGGATCCCAATTCTTCCCCTTAGTAGCTGAGTGACGTGGAACGTAATATTAACCTATCTGTGCCTCAGTTTCCTCACCTGTCGATAGCACCTGCTTCATAGGGTTGTTGTGAGGCTTAAAAAGCTCTTGATGCCCTCGCCAGGTGGCTTCACTGGTTGGAGCATCATCCCATGAACCAAAGTTTGTGGGTTTGATTCCCAGTCAGGGTACATACCAAGGTTTCAGGCCAGCAATCCCCTGTTGGATGTGTACAGGAGGCAGGCAACCAAACCGATAGATGTTTCTCTCTCACATGGATGTTTGTCTCTCCCTTTCTCTCTTTCTCTAAAAAAATCAATAAAAGTACATCCTCCAGTGAGGATTTAAAAAAAAAAAAAAGGAAAAGAAAGGAAAACAGGGTCATAGGGTGAGGCTGCAATCAGCATGGTTATTCTCTCCGCCATCATGAGCTGCACCAGTGATATTACTAATTTCAGTAAACCTGTCAACTCTGTTTCATTTTATTACATTTAATAAGAAGGGGTGAGTAAACTACCTTCTTAAAAAACTAGGAGTTTTCTACAAAATAATGGTATCCCAGACTTTGGGTGTTATTTTTGGCTTACCAAATCGTCGGGTACACTAACCTTCAAAATTACAAACTTATTTCATGAACAGCCTTTTAAGATGATTTTATGTTTGACTCTAGGGTGACAAGGGTGCTCCAGGGACAACAGGTCTTTATGGCGAGACCGGCCGCACGGGTGATTTTGGTGAGTGTTGCTTGGGCGGGGAAAGGAGGCATCCACACCCAGAGCATTCTGGGGAGCTGCAATGGTATCAGATTTGCACATGCTGTCAGTTATTGTGAAGCACATTATTCTTATTAAGGACATAGCACGACAGAAGTTACCAAACTAACCACCTGTTCCCAACCATCTTTTTTGCCCCTAACAGGTGATGTTGGAGACACTATAAATTTACCAGGAAGCCCAGGCCTGAAGGGGGAACAGGGTGCCATTGGAACACCAGGTACCTAAGTCATTCTCCATCTCTTCCTCTCAGCAACATCCCTGACCCCTTGTTTGTGCATCGCGTATGAGCTGACTTGCCAAATCTATCACTATTTGGTAAGCACTATAGAATGGGTTGAGGTCTTCCAGCCCAGTGTGCAAGGGAGAATCTGAATTCTTCATTAAATTAAAGCTGAAGACAAAGTCAAGGAACCTCTCTCTCTCTCTGGCTCTCCCTGAAAGGGAAAGTAGCCAGAATCAACACTCATAAATCAACATTTTATATGACCCGTAAAATGAGACTCATGAAGAAGCAGAGCTTGGCTCCCGGGACGTATTATAGGGCGTGAGCAGATGGTAGGATGACTGGAGCTTCTTGTAAACAGTGAAAGATCTAGAAAAAAGGTCTGTGAGAGTCATGCCCATCTCTTGAGTAGGACAAGAAGGGGTAGCCTCTGGCCCTGTTTCCCCTGGGGAGTGGGGGGGGGCCTCAAGTGAGGTCACACCTCTCTGAGCATTCCTGTAGTTCAGGTCAAAATTCTTGCATATAATCAGATCCCAAAGGACTTTTGATAATGATGTCTTCTTCTGAGGGACCTCACACTGCTTAAGCTGCCTGGAGCCCCAAATCTTTCTAGGGATAATCCTGGTTAAGGGGGCATCTGTTCATGTGATTGGCCAATGGGAGGATGCTGAGCCAGTTCTTTAGCTGGAAAGAGCTTCAGATTGGAAAGAAGTATTCAGTCTAGCATGGGATCAGAGGACCACCACTCGGGAATAGGCAGCCTCATCGATGAGCCTCTCTGGACTCACGTAAATCTATAATTTGGTCTCCCAATGGCTTTCTTTTCAGTCACAGGGTACCCCGGGCTGCTGAGCCTTCTGGCTCTTGCTTGGCTAAATCTCCTGTCCTAAATAATTATACTTTGGCAGTTTAGTTTGTAACAGCAGAAATGTGAGACCACCTTTGCCACATGTTCCTAATGACCTCATGTGTGCAACTGAAAATGTGTCAGGGAAGAGAAGTTGCTTTTCTTTAAGAATAATGGTTGTTACCCTTAAGTGTTTAGGTTTTAGTTAAACTGTGGGCCCAGGAAATAGGACTTCATACCTTGTCCATCACCAGGGGCAGGGGGCAGTGACTGTTGTATCAGCCATCCTTGGGGGTGTTCCATTCACTCTTAAGACAAGTGAGGTATGTGCCTAAGTGGGGTCAGCTACAGAGCCTGCCCTATGTGACAGAGGGCGTGGGTGTGGAGTTCTGGGTCAAATCAGCTCCCAAACGTGACAGGCACTGGAAAGCCTGGGACCAGACCTGGTCTTTCAGAGGATGGAGCAGCAAGCTACATTAGACTCCCTCAGTTTAGGTGAAGATGATGGCCAAGGCGAATGAAAGAAAATGAACAGGGTATATAGCGGTTTGAGCAGATTTTCAAAAGGGTAAAAAAAATCAATAGAAAATAAGCAGAACTTCTTAGGTGGTTTTTCTTTAAGACCACAAAAACAACAGTATTTTGTCTAAGCAATAGCCTCATAGATTTAAGAAGACACTGGACAAAAGTGATTGTGTGGAATTCAGGTTGGTCTGAAGTTTTCAAAATCCAGGCATATCAGAAATCACCACAGCATTTGACAGAACATTGTCACTAGCATGAAGGTCACACTTCTTTATGTCTGTCCAAGACTTCCTCCGAATTACCTGAGGTGCTTGTTAAAATGCAGATTCTAGGCCTTCCCCCAGACCTGCCAAGTCACATTTGGGAGAAACTCAAACATCTGCATGTTTAACAAATCCCCCAGGTTCCCATTGCACATCACGCATTAAAAGCCACTCGGATAAGGGCTCTGATTAGTTATCTATTGATGTTTAACAAGGTACCCAAAATGCAGTGGCTTAGAACATCAACAAGCAAGTATTATCTCATATATTTTCTGAGAGTCAGGAATTTGGGAACAAGGTAGTTCTGACCAGAAGTCTCCCGTGAGCTTCCAGCCTGACATCAGCAGGTCTACATCATCTGAAGGCTGGATTGGGGGCTGGAGAATCCTCCTCCAAGATGGTGCTCTCCCACAGCTCTTGGTGGGAGGCCTCCATTCCTCAACGTGAGGGCCTCTCTCAGAGCTGCTTGAGTGTCCTCACAACATAGCAGCTGACTTCCTCCCTAGTAAGCAAAGTGACAAAGTGAAAGCAAGGAAGAATTTTATGTCCTAAGCTTAAAGTGACACACCGCGATGTCCACAGTACAGTGGTACCTCGAGATACGAGTGCCCTAACATATGAGATTTTTGAGATACGAGCCGTCGAACGAGCGATTTTGCTTTGAAATACGAGCAACATTTGATATAGGAGTAATCACGCGGATCGGCCGGCTGCACACGACCCACCAGTTTACCGTGACTCGAGCGTCTCATAGTTTCCCACGCCTCAAGGTTACAGAACAAATTAAACTCGTATCTCGAGGTACCACTGTATTCTGGTAATGACACAATTCAGCCCATTCAGTATGGGAGGGAAACTACATGAGGGTGTGAACACCAGAGCATGAGGACCCCTGGGTGCCAGTTTGGAGACTGCTGATCACAGGCTCAGAGGGAAGAATTAGGTAAAAAGTGTGTTGATGAAGGAACATGTTAGATACCCCCATTGACAACAGAAGCACAAAGTGTGGGATGGCAGCATCCTTTAACTTGCATATCCTTGAACCCTACAAGCATGAAGCCCCAGTTTGATGCAATGTTGATGGTTTGTTCCAAGTAGCAAATCTGTGGTTACAGGTCTGAAGGGATACTTTGGAGAGAAAGGAACAGCAGGTGACATCGGCTTCCCCGGGATAACAGGCACAGCCGGAGCCCAAGGCTCTCCCGGACTTACTGGGCAAGCAGGTAAAGTCTCTTGCAGTCACACAGTCTTCCTTCAGCACCTGCACTCCCCTGGGCATGGCTTGACGGTTCAGCAGCCGGTGGGGCAGAGGATGGCTGAGCCCCCCAGTCTCTAAAACCCCAGAACAAAGACAGCCAATCTCACCAAGGAAGGAGTTGTCTGCTGGGATCGCACTTCACCCTAGGAAGCTTGCTCTCACATGTTGCCCATTCACCTCACTCTGCCTGAAGATCAAACACGCAGAAACAACCAACCTGGCTGTGGGGGACACACAGGGAGCAGTGGAGGGGGGGGGGTGTGGCTCCGTGTCTGTCTCTCCATAAACACAGCCTAAATTCTTGTTCCAGGATCTCACCCATTAATTTATGCAGACATTGCAGAAATTCCTCTGAGGAATCCCAAGTTAACAACCGAAAGCAAACAGTGAATTAGTTTCGTGCTTTTGGGCTTATTACTGCTTTTGCTTTGTTTGCTTTTGCCCAAGACCCGTGATTCTGACAGGCTAATCCTCCAGGGCTGATTTCGTGGGTTCTCTCCAAACTTCTGTTTGGAAGATAGGATGAGAATAAGAAAACACAAGCTGTTCTCGCTTTGGCAAGGCTGAGCTCACCCCACTGAACCTCCATGTAGGATCCAAGCCACATCTGTTCCCTGCTTGAAGGGAAGCTGGTCTTTTCCCAAGCACCCCCTCGTGTCCCCTGCAGGCAGGACCTCTCCTGGGCAAGTAGGCCTCAGGGTTCCTGTGTCTGACTTATGGATGTGTCCCCCTCCCCCAGGCTTCCCAGGACTGACAGGCCAGCAGGGACCACAAGGAGACCCTGGCCGGGCCGGAGTACCCGGCGCCAAAGGAGATTATGGCTGGCCAGGTGTTCCGGGCTTACCAGGTAAGACAGTCCCTCCCCTCGCAGACACAAGCACGCAATGGTTCCAGAACAGATGCGCCAGTGGAGGAGAGGCACCATTAGCCAGGCTAGCCTCCCTCCAGGCTGTTTTCTCCAAGACCGTGTGAGGTAAAAGGCAGGGGTGTGTGTGGTTTACTGCCCACACAGAACATATCGGGAACAGGATTTGCAGTTGTCCAAGCCCATTGGTAAAAAAGACTGATATGCCAGTGTGTAGAGAAGTGCTTTGTTCCCCAGAATGATGAATGAAAACTGCCCGGCAGCCTCAAGGCCGCTCCCCAGTCAGCTCACAGGTAGTGCAGGAGGAACAGGGTCGGGGACAGACACCACGCTGTTCCTCCACAGGCTTCCCAACCTCCCACTGATCGAGGACCGGTAGAACCCGTGGTGGGATTTTAGAGAGTTATGCAGCCTGACCTGGACAGGCCACTGCTCCACAGACAAGCCCTCTATGGTGGGCAGGCCTTGGTCAGGGACAGGCCCCCAGCTGCTCTGTTGCTCAGAATTCAAGGTGACCCACCCACCTCCACACTCACTGTCCACACCACAGGAAGAATTGCCACCTGTGTCCTGTGTCCTACTGTAAATGTATTTTTATTGATTTCAGAGAAGAAGGGAGAGGGAGAAAAAGATAGAAACATCAATGAGGAGAGAGAATCATTGCTTGACTGCCTCCAGCACACCCCCTACTGGGGATGGAGCCTGCAATCCAGGCATGTGCCCTGACCAGGAATTGAACCCTGACCTCCTGAGTCATAAGTTGATGATCAACCACTGAGCCACGCTGGCCGGGATCCTGCTTCCTACTTTAGAAATGTTTGTCCTCAAGAATCCAGAGGGATTGGAA
>PVJN01031558.1:0-24781 GCA_004026805.1 Lasiurus borealis
GATCATGTGATGCTTCTCCCTCATTGACTGGCTTATTTCACTAAGCATAAGGCTCTCCAGTTCCATCCAGGTTGCTGCAAATGGTGAGAATTCCTTCTTTTTAATGGCAGCATAGAATTCCATTGTGTAGATGTACCACAGTTTTCTGATCCACTCATCTGCTGATGGGCACCTAGGCTGTTTCCAAATTGTAGCTATTCTACAATGTATTTTCTTGATGTGGACCCTTAATCACCATCTAGATGGAGGCTACTGATGCATTTCACACTGGCCGCCAAAGAGTGGCGTGTGAGTGGTTCCCCTCTCTGTCACATAGTCATTGGTCACATGGTCCCTGCAAGCCCAAAGTTTGTTCCGTTTCTGGAGCTCAGTAACAAAGATGAATTAAAGTGATACAGCACGATAAAGGAAAAAACCAGACTCATAAAGGGCTACTAAAATTAGAAGTTAAAATATCAGAAGCAGTGGCCTTTTGCCATGTTTTAAGTATCTTAATTAGAGTATAAAAAATGTGTTCCCCCGTTAATGGCAGGAACATAAATGTTTTTCTAATATATATCAGTGATTTAAAATGGAAAAGAGAATTCTGTAACAATGTGTAGGGACCTGATTGTAGGAATCCTTTGAACACTCACATAGCATGTGAATTTTTAATGTTATAAAGACATACTACTAGTATACATGTAATTTTCAATGACAATGTAGTGGTGTGAGAGCGATAGACTATGTGGTTGTCCAGATCCATTTTTATCACACTCAGAGAAAGTAAAGTCAAAGTTGTGTAGAAAAATTCAATGAAGTATTTCAAAGGCATTATAACCTAATTCTAAGTTTTTATAAGAAAGCATGTTTCAATCTAACAGTCCAAGGTGAGAGACACTTCTGACAAAAGAAACCTATAAAATCTCTAGAAATGTGGTTTTAGGAAAAATGGTTTTAATTAGAAATAATGCTGAGCTCTTAGAAAATATATCCCCAAAGCAATGTATTATAGCTCACATTTGATTTTATATTTCTGTGTTTGTATTCAGATTCATAATTTTAGAGAGATAATAACGTTTCTTTAAGGTGACCATTTGCTTTATAAGCAGAATCTAATGTTCAAAACATCCATATAATTTGTGGGTAAGGACTAAGATTGCAATATTAGCTTAGCAAAGAAAAAATTAATTTCAAAGGAATTAAGTTACCCCAGTAAGGAAAGATCATTCTATACTCCCAAATAAAACTATTTTTCAACAGATAGATTAAAAATTATAACCCATCTTTTCTTTCCTTTCTGTTGCTGTCTCAGGAATTTACTATGGTTCTTTGTTTATATATTTATTTGTATGGTTTATACTTCGTTCAACTTTTCACATCATCTAAAAACTGGTACTGCTTTTTGCAAAGATAGAAAAAAATCATTTTATTTTGTCAAATGATTTTGTCAGTGATGCTTAGTGAAATCACATTAAAAGTACTGTTTGAAACATAGATTGAAACATGATAAATGCAACTCTGCACTTCATCCCATTGAGAACATTTTGATAGTTTTTAGTCTTGATTTCTTAGGAAAAAAATGGATGTGATTTACAAAATGTCAACTGTGACCTTTCATCTACTATCACACCAATATTTTCAAATCTATATACCATTTCTACTTTAAACTCAACCCCCTTAAAACTCAACATCACCAAGCATGTACTTCTCTCCTATATCTTCTTCCTCGCCTTGGCAAAACAGTATCCATCTCTCAAAGACTCTATTTGGATTCACCATTTTACTATCTCACACTCTGACTCCCTTAAATAGAATTGCCTTTGACTTCTAAGACCTCTTTCTAAGACCTCTTTCCAGACTCTAATATCCTATCAGAGAAGATATCCTAGAATGTCTCTTCTAGCTCTTTCATGAGGCTTCTAGATCCTGACTGATCCATACTAGTTAAGAGAGATTCTTAATGTTTAATGTTGCCAAGCCTCACCTTCCAATGACTTAACCTACTGCAAACTACCATCTCATGTAATAGATAAATCCAACAGAAAATTTTTCATTCTTATACAACTGGATTTTTTTTTAACACTTTAGATTCATCCCTTACTTTTAAAGTTTCTGTATTTCATTTATTTTCATGACCCATTAGGCTTTGGTTCTATTTGGGTCCCGCTGACCAACCTTTTTCTTATACAGTATACGTGAATTGGTAGAATCCAGGAGGGCTCATTTGTCTGCCACTGCTTTTGCTGATCACCAGAGTTGTGACTGGCTCATAGGCATAAGGATCGTTAGCTAGCCCCTTGTGGGGAGCAAAGCAACATAGATAAACAAAAGCATGCAAAGGAACAGGTTTTAGAGCGTATGATGCTTTTAGGAAACGTTTGGTAGATTAGAAGAGGAAAGTGGGGTGTCTCTATGGGTAAAACTAACTAGGTGGATTAGAGGGGAATTATGAGGAATTTCAAATGCTGTGCTAAGGGTTTGGACTTTATACAGAATATTTGGGGTTTTAATGGTAGATTCTAAACAGTTAAGTGATAAAGGTGCATTTGACTTTTAGGAAGACCATGCTGGTGAAATTTGGAGAATAATTTGAAATTGTGTAAGAATAAAGGTGGAGACAAATTGGGGGATTAGTCTAAAATCCTAGGAAGTTGATGATGAAGATTTAAACCAGAACTTTCTCAGTGAGATAAAGAGAACGGAATAGATTCAATAGCTACTTGGGTTGCAGAATTAACAAAACTTGAAAATTAATTTGGATATGGAGAGAGGCTGAGAAAGATAGCAGGTGAGTACTATTCTCACAGGAAAGTGATATTGAAATAAGGGAAGATAACATTTTTGAAAAGAAGATGCTGAATTTAGTTTTGGTTATGATTATCAATTGCATGAACAGCACTCAGATAAATTGTTCATGGATCACATAGAAAATGCATATAGTTATTAGGTGATTTTTCCTGGGAAAGATGAAGATTCTTTTTTGGGGAAAACTATATATATATATATATATATATATATGTATATATATATATATATATATATATATATGCAGCTGAAGCTACAATTATAGATCAGGGATAGAGAAAATAGATCACTCCATCAGAGTCAGGGTAGATATAGTTATGCTATAGTAACAACATGCTCAAACCACAATGATTTACAACCACAAAGGTTTACTTCTCTCTTTTGCTCTATGTCCCAAGTGGGTGGGCTTTGACTCTTCTTAGTTCTGGGACACAGCCTTCCTGAACAGCTTCTATACAGAACAGCACTTATGCCTGATGGACACTTACAGCTTCTGCCTGTAATACATGAAATTACTCACATTTCCATGTCAAGCAAGTCACAGATCCTGACTTCTAAGGATGGGGAAATATAATATTCTCCCTAGGGGAGGAGAGAGCAGACATTTGATAAACAAGTGAAATTTACCAGATTGCCAAGTCAGGATCTAAGAGGTCATAAATATTTAAGTTGCTCTTGGAAAAAGGAGCACCCTTCAAGAAAGCTGAAAAGGAATGTCCAAAAATGTAAGTGTAAAACACACGAGAAGTATCTTCCCAGAAAAAAGAAGAAACATATTTTGAGTCTAAGTAATCATTTATAATTGGAGGAGTATGCAGGTAAGTTTCTTGCAGAAGAACCACCCTGCCAGATGCTTTGCCACAGGCAAATGCAAAGAAAAGTGCAAGGAGAACACGGTAAGACAGGGTTTGGATATACTCTCATTTAAAGGTAAAAATACTTGCTAAATTTCTCTTCATAGTTAAATACATATTTTCCTAGAACACTAAGGATAGTTTTAAATTTCCCATACTCCACGCTTGTTGAAGGCCTTGGGACTGGTGGTTATTTGCCCCTTCCACTTCAGGCAGAAGGAAAACTCCCACAGATGGTGGTAACTTTTTATGACTTTTTTTGTGCTATGATGTTCTGTTCTTTAAAATGTGAATAAAGTACTAATTACCTTTCTGCTGTGAAGAGCTGGGCAAACTTCCAGAACTGAGACCTGAATTTGCTGTTAATAAAGAAACGGTGAGACATTAGTAAGTGGAAGTAGTTCTGTCTTATTCTAAAATAAAATGTGGAATTAAGAACCAAGATTTTAGATGTCAGTAAATCCAAGATCTCTAAAACATTAATCTGCTGTTCGTAGCTTTGCAGAGTCATAATAAGTAAACTTATAGACTATGTATTGGTGCATCAAAAAATATATTGTGTTTCTATGGAAATCAACTGAGTGAAAGATACAAGGCCCATCTCCCTCTTCTGTAATTTACATTGAACTTGAGGAAACATGTTAATCAGTAAGTTGTATAATTAATTATAATATAATAAAATAAATATAATATATAATATGATAAATATATAGTAAATATAATATAATATACTTATATTATTGCTAATTTCATCTAGTCTGGTTTCTTTGAGAAAGGATCTGGTGTGGACAGTTGATGGATGAATAGGCATTAGTAAGTTGAAAGAATAGGGCAATGAGCTTTCTAGACAGAGGGAATTGGGGCAGTTGAAAGAATGTAGAATAGGACCCTACCTGTTTTGGCCCAGTAGATCGTGTGTTGGTCTGTGGACTGAAGGGTCCTAGGTTCAATTCCAGTTAAGCGCTGGTTGTGGGCTCTATCCCCAGTAGAAGCAGCAGATCAATGGTTCTTTCTCATTATTGATGTTTCTATCTCTCACTCCTTCTCCCTTCCTCTCTGAAATCAATAAAAAACAAACAAAAACAAAACAAAACAAAAATACACACACGCACAAAAAACTTATGGGTGTTAGGAAGTTTTCCATACAGAGGGAATAGCAACTATGGAAGTGAAGGAAGCTGAGTTGCCAAGAGATTTTTTAAATGTTCTTTCTAAGAGAAGCATGGGGAAGATTTACTGGCCTGAGTTGTGCTTGTTGACAGATCCTGAAGGGTCTTAAAATTCTTGTAATGGATTTTATTTGAGGCCATGAAAGTCTTATTATTTTTATGAAGACAGAGGAGAGGCGTTCACATTTGTGTTTTCAATAGATTATTCTGGTGGCTGTGAGGAGAATTGATTAATGAAAGGCAAGAGTGGTCATGACATAATTTATTGTAGTTCAAGTAAGGGACCATGGTGGCTAGGAATGGGAATGGAGAAGTAAAGATGGGATCCAGAGTTATTTTGATAATAAAGTCTCATGGGTTCCATGATAGATAGATGCATGAAGTGAAGTTCTAAGAGGGATAAATCAAAGATGACTGCAAGGTTTCTGGCTTATGTAACTGTAGGGATTAGAGTGACCATCTACTGGGGAGGAAAACTGGAGGGGGACCAGATTTATGAGAGTATTTTGACTCTAATTTATATGCAAGGACAGGCACTTACCTTTGGGTGAGTACAAGTAGCATTCAGATAGAGGAGAGATCTAGCAACTGCATCTCTTTTTGCTCCATGATCAAATTTTGTGAGCTCTAGGTCAATCAATTTATTATAAAGGTCCATTTTATATCAATTTAGCCATCCCTGACCTATTTTAATACAAAGGTGATTCTGAGGGAATATTCAAATTGATTGGGTGATTTGGCATTTGGGAATAGATACTTTAATATTAAGCCGTTTGCTACCAACCACCTCTAAGTTTATCCCTGGCATATAGTGATAGTGATGATAAAGATGATGAGGGTACTTATCATTTGTAATTAAGTCCTTATTATGTGCCAAGCACCATGCTATGTACTTTACATTTATTTGTCTCCCCACAACCCTGGGTACTATTATAAACACTCTTACAGATGAGAACAATGAAGTATAAAATTCTTCCATACTTGCTCATATGTACATAGCTAGTAAAAGAGAGAAATAAGATTTGAATACAGTTAGTATACCTGTGGAGTATAACCTCTTAAACACTTTATTATGGAATTGGGCTATAGTGAATTCTGGTGTGCAGAAGCTAAAATAATTTGGGAAAAAGTAAAGGTCAAGGGTTAGAATTGTGCTTTGGGGACAAACTGTTTTCACAAAAAGCCAGTAGCTGCCTCATAAAATATAACCCTAGGTTTATTATTAAGGCTGATGTTTCCTTGAGTGAGTGGCCCTGAGTGAGAGGCTGGTGATGATTAATCATAAGAGTCCTATAGTATCATATCCTTAAGGAAACTCTAGGCTTGCGATTGGAGTTTGTTGCATGTAGGAAATGTAGCACAGTCATCTTTATATTTCTAACATCTGGAAAGGGCTTGATGAATGACAGATATGAAGTGAGTGTTTAGTAGATAAATAAATGAATCTTGTAGTTACAAGTACAGTTAACCCTTAAACAGAGGTTTGAACTGTGCAGATCCATTTATATGCAGAACTTTTTAAAAAGTACTATAAATATATTTTCCTTATGATGTTCTTAATAACATGTTTTCTCTAGTTTACTTTATTGTAAGACTATAATACATGTAGCGTACAAAATATGTACTAATGGACTGTCTATGTTATTGGTAACACTTCTAGTCAAAAGTAGGTTATTAGTAGTTAAGATTTTAGAGAGTCAAATTTACATGTGGATTTCTACTATGCTGGGGTCAGTACCCATGACCTCTGTGTTGTTTGAGGGCCTTCTGTAGCTTCCAAGTGTCTTTCTGATAAGTTGCTGAGGAAGGAGATAAACTGTGTAAGGCTGAGGACTGAGTCTTTTGTTAAGAGTCTCTCGAATTATTGAGAGTTTTCATCAGGTATAATTAAGAATGTGATTGAAATAATAAATCTTGTGTTATGATTAGCTAAAAATACTTTGATGATGTGTTAAGATCAAATTCACTGTAGAGCATTATAACATTTTATAATTATTCATCAATATTTCTTTTCCTAAATTCTTTATTTAAACCTCATGTCATCTGTTGAAATGCAAGGGAAGATGAGACTATCGCCAAATTAGAAAGCAAGTAATCGGAGCAAGCAGAGAAGAGATGACTTGCTCACTTACAAAGTGAGTGAAGTCTAGTAGAATTCCCTAATCTGATGAAACCATAACAGGATTTTAAATTCCTAGTCAACCATAGTGATTTTTGAGTAAAAGACACTTTCCACTGTCACGCACTATAAGAAAGCTATTATAGTGCTCAGTTTGGTGTAACTTGTAGCTTCCACTTTTAAAAGCTTAGGGGCCTGTTCATTTATCGCTTTACTGGCTCTACTTAATCCACTCTAGATTCCAGCGACTATTGGAGAGTGGCTTCTGAGTGTATTTTGTGAGATGGCCAGGCTTAATATTAGGAACTATGTATGTATTCTGAATTATAATCTTGTAGTACCAGTTTCATTTCCCCCCAAAAAATATGAGAATTGCACACTATTTGTCAAATGTGAGATTATTTAATTTTTATTTGTAATAAGAGGAAAAGTTTAAAACTTTTCTTCAAATTCACCTTATCTTGTTGAAAGATCCTACAGTTTCTAAAGAATTCTAGTAACGTGATGAGATTGATTTTTTTCCTTTTTATTGAATTTATTGAGGTGACACTGGTTAACAAAATTATACAGGTTTCAGGTGGACAATTCCACAATACATGAGATTGATTTCTTTACATATTACTCTGGGAGTCTCTTAAATGCTTTAATTGTCAATAGAATCAGTGTCAAGATCAAATAAGCAGTTGGTATGCTTATTTGATCTTATTGGGGAAAAAGATTAGCATTTCAGTTGATATAGATTTATTACTATAATTTATTTAAATTCAATCAGTTTTAAATTCAATTACTCATTGATTTTCTATGGAAAACTTTCTATGAGAACTATATAAATGCTATGTTTGAGATCCTAGAAGAAATATTATATTTATAGGCAGAAAGAGAGAGGAAGATAGACCAAAAGTAAAAAAGGTAATTTCCCTAAATATATACTAAATCGTGTATTTTGTTGGCCATCATGTTATAAATTATAAACTTGCTTTTCTAAAAATTTAAAGATTATGTTTTCTCTTTCATCTTGCATGTGTTGGATGTTGATTCTATCTTAAGGCAAATTATGATTAAATATATATTATTAAAAACAACACTAAAGTTATCTTTATGCCTTTTAAAAATGGCATAGCAACTACATGTATGTTGGGAATAATATATGGAACTTGGCTAAAAAAAATGGGAGATCAATCCTGTAATTAAATTGACTTTAGACTTGCTGATCAGTAGAGTGGATTTACATTAAGGATGACAGGGGAAGGAAGGTGAGTTACGGGGATAGAGAGCAATACAAGATATTGATATTGTAATGTGCCATTTATAGTGAAATGAATACCTTTCTATAATTTATCTTGCTTATATATCATATATTGATGTGTCAGGAAACACTTCAGCTTCTGTGTCTGTATTTTGTTAATCCATAAACTTCAATAGATATAGAGACAAATTTTTCTTTTTAACCATTTCTATTTTTTTCAATTATGTTGAAATACCTGGTTTAGGAGCCAACCAGAACATTGATTGCACCTTTCCTCTGGAAGGAACGCTTTCAAAAAAATAGAAGGGAAAACAAAACCAGTACAGAGATCTGTGAGTTTTCATGGTGCTAGACAACTTTAAGAAAAGTAGAAGGTTTGGGAAATGGAAGCCCAATTTAACAAGATAAATTTTACCTGGCAGTACTGTTTGTCTCACCTATGTAATGACCTAGTTAGAAGTTTTCTTTTAACACCCTATTTATTTCAGCTGTATTTCTATTCTGAATGGATTGGAAAAGTGAATAGATTTTTTAAAAAGTTCTGAAAGTACTTAAAGATTTAATCATGTGTTAAAAAGTAAAATACTTTTTATAATTCACAAAGCCTTTTTTTTTCACAATCAGAAAGGGAGGAAGGCCTCACCTCCTACCTATACATTTATTAAAATTTTAAGAAAACCTGTACATTAATCTTAGCAGCAATTTTAGAGGAAAAAGAACATTGCTATTTATAGTGATGCCATTCATTGGTCTATAATTGCATGTGGGAATTGGCTAAAAGGTATATGGTTTTGTTTCAAATTGAGCAGTGGTTTTATGGTCGTTTTCCCTTCCTAACACTTAGATCTACAGAGAAGTCAGACTGTGTTCTATGTGAGGTTACAGAGAATGGGGTAATTTAATTTAAAGCTGTATATCTGCTGCTGATAAAATGGTCAATATATATATATGTACTGAAAATTGAATGCCAGATTGCATGAACATTGCTTCTAGTATTTTTTTTTAAAGTAAGTTAGCAAGGATGAAAAAAGTAAAATCTTTGAAGTTTTAGTATGAAGTAGCTTAAAAATAAAGGATAGAAAATTTGGAACAGATTTCTGAAGAAGAGCTTAAAGGATCAATAGCATTTATCACAGTTTGGGTTTCTCTGGAAGTAGATGGTAAAATAGAGAATCTCTAGTGAGTGGTTGGTAAGAAGTACTCTTGAGAGCAGCACCTGTGAGGGAGTAAGGGGCAAGGGCCTGGGCAGGGAGAGAAGTTGAGCTGTATTCAGTAGCAGCAGAGGGTTCATTTGGCACAAGTGGGACTCTGGTTCTGGGATAGACCTTCATAGGTGTGCCAAATTGAGGTAAGCTGGTCAGGGCATTTGATGCAAGCTGTCCCTGAGACAAGGGCATGATCTTGGGTAAGGCAGTGACCTTCTTCAGAAGGCACTTCAGCTATGAGCTCTCAGCTGTCAATATTCCCTGCAGCTAAGAATGAGAATTTGCAATTTAATGGGGGCTCTTGCTGAGTTCCCTTTTACAAGTGTTTACTTTCTGTGAGAAAGAGACATCCAGAACTGCAGAAACTAGGATTTCAGGAGCTGGAAGCACTAATTTCCCAAACAGGAAACCAGGACTCTTTATAACCATGGTCTCTTCTTGCCCACCATCTTGGTTCCATACAATCAAACTATTAAAAAAGCAACTGTCATTGGTTTGGGCTATATTCTGATTCTTAGAGGATAATGCCTCATACTATCAAGGTTATAATTCCTAAGCAGGTATTTGTCCATTACATTGTTCTCTCAGGCTAGAAGATTCTGTAGGAATGGTATGGTATGTGATAGAATACTATATCCCATGACCATGTTCCCACAACCACATTTCCTTAATACAAGAAGCTCTCTTACATTAAGTATGATGTTATATGGGATCCCATGTCATTCTGTTATCCTTCAGATATTAGCACTCGGTGCTCTTTGAGTCCTAGGGGTAAGAGAAACAACTATTAATGGGTTGTATAAACCAATCTCAATCAAGATGGTTCACTCTCCAGTCAAGGACAAAAAGTGTTCAATATAATCAACTGGCCACCAAGTTTCTGGTTTGTCTTCTGAAGGGATGGTGCCATATTGGCAACGCTATGCTATAGCTGGCTTGAATTGTTTCTCAACTGGTGATGGTGCACATCTCTTCACACTTCTGCATTTAGTAATATATGGTTGGTAACTTGGAATTTGCCATGCTGGTAATATTAATATCTCAGAAATAAGAACTTTTGATAATCAGTTATTACATACTTACTAGTGTCCCACTGGAATTTGGTGCCTGAGATTTGGTCTCTGTAGCTGAAAATGTAGACATTTAATACTGGTAATAATTACATAAACTTTAGTGAATGGAAGTGCATGCTATTGGGCACCTGTGTAGCTTCTATCCATCCCGTCATAGCTATTCTGTTCAGGACTCTAGAGCACTCTGATGGCCAATGACAGAGGCTGGCTGTCATTCCATCTATGATATTAGTGGCATTTCTGTGGTGGATGTTCTTGAATGGGTATTGACATACAATACGAAGAAATTCCCATAGGTTTATTTATATACATTTTCCCAAGACCTCCTAGTCTTCCAATTTCTCTTTCCATGCCCATGACCTAGTAGCCAAGTCATTCACCACCACTTATTAGATGATACATTTTCATATTTCAGGCCATTTTCCTACACTGAGTAGATGGCCTATACCACCAGAAGTTCTGACTACTATAAGGATTTCTATTATGGCTGACATCCATGGCCATCCCTAGAGGAAGATAACCTGCATTAGCTGTTAATTATTCTGTTCACACACTGAGCTGGTACATTTGTGATTCCAGGTTGCCCCTTTTTCTTCCATGATCTAATCTGAAGGAATCCTCCCCTAGTATATAGTCATTGTCATGGGTTAAGAGACAGAACTTGAGACCGAAATCTGTTTTACCTGTTTGTAAACAGACCCTGTGCCATCTGTATCTGTCCTTGCCCGATCCCACATATTCCATTTGCATCTTACAAGGGATTGTTGTTGGGTTCAGTACATTAGGACAGAATGCAACTCACAATGTGGTATTCTAGCTGCTTGGACATTTGGCATATCTCTGCCAAGACCCAGAAGGACAATACAGTTTGTTTTCAAATAACATTTAGCTCTCTGCTGCAGATGGCATGGCCTTGATCATGAACCCTAGGAGTCTATGTTGCAATTTTCCTATTGGACAATTCTACACATTGTATCTTTCCCCACTATATAGTATATATATCTTTAAAACTATAGAGTCTGTTGGATCATATGGCTCAAGAGGCAGGGATGTTTGTATTGAAATCTGGACCTGCTGTAGAACTGTATTCTTTTCTTGGCCTCACTCAAAATTGGGAGCCTTTTGTGCAATCAGGAAATGCATTTTATATTTGGAGAAAATAATGAGTTTGCAGTGTTCTGAAATCTTGGATTATATTGCTTCTAGTTTCTGAAGAGTCCAGCCAGATGTTGCTGCTTCCTTAGTGGTGGGAGATGTGATACCATATTTTGTCCTTTACAAAGGATGTGTCCTGGCATGCCCCAGACCATAGGACATATAAAAACCTCACATATATAGACTATATATATTAAATGTATGGACTACTATAGTATTCTGAAGATGATATAAATGTTGTATTGTATTTCAGATAACAAAGTGCAGCAAGGTAAACTTAGCCCTGGAGGAAAACTTGAAATGTATACTGTAGTCATTCCCATGCGAATGTCAACTGCTTCTTAATAGGTATGGGAATAAATGGGTTCAAATTAATGGTAGTGTACCTCAGGGCTATTGATTTTTTCCCTAACAAAAATAGCACATCAGCCACAGAAGGTGAAACTGGGGAACTACTTGGTTGAGTTTGCAGTAGTTCATTGTTATTCTTCAGGATCTGTTTGGTTTGTGAGAGAGCTAGAATGGAAAAAAAGTAAATGGGGTTATAATGGGGACCATTAACCCTTTAGCTATTAAGTATTTATCATATTGTATACATTATATGATATAGTTAGGTAATTGAATATCTTGACTGGGAGTAGGGTTAGTTTTAGAGACTTCCATGTATTTTTTCCAACTCTAATAGCTCCTGCCTCATAAACCATAGGACCAATGTGAGAATTTTGACAACTGTACTACGTATCCATTCTTATTATGTATTGAGGTACCAGGGAAATTACTGTATAATAGATTTGTGGACCCAGTGGGCCTGCGGAGGTCAGATTTAGAAAGGACACAGATTACTGCTTGCCCTCCACAATCCCTACTTCTGACAAAGGGGGAGGTGAGGAATGGACATGTAGGTACTTCAATTTTCTCAACTCAAAAAATTATTGTATCCATGGGTCACAAAAAAAAAATCTGCCCATTCATTTTCCTCAACATGAAGTTTAAATGGTCATAGATCCCTTGGGTAAAGTGCAAGAGGACATTTTATTACATACCCTTTCTGCAGTAAGACAGTCCTTTCTCCAGGGACCTGGCCTATCATTTAAACACGGGGTTCTGGATCTAAAAACTGGCTCAGGTTTGGATACTTTGCAAAGGATTATGAGTTTTAGAAGGTAGCCACCCTTAGCTTCCTGATTATCCAACCTTGATTTGTTTGTATTGACTGAATAACACCCCATTTATGTCCCTGTGGACACTGTTCTATTAGCCTTTTCCAAGGCTCTGTGTGCCAGGCCACCCTTGCTACCAGTCCAGCCTTGCTTCTCATTAGGATAATTGCTCCAACTTTGGTCTCTGGTTAAGTGACACCATATGGCCTTTACTATTTTGGGATTACATCATCCCCTTTGCTATCAGAAACCTATTTCTGTAACAGCATCTCCTACTGTTATCCTTGCCCTACAAAGGACAGCCACCACTGAGCTTCTTAATAATGTTGGTGCCTTTCTCACAGACAAATTTCTCATCACTTTGCTAAACAGAAGGTCTTCCAGGTTTTTCTATGGAACACAGTTATCTGGTGAGTTTTTTGACTTTTCTTATTTTACATAGCTTACCTCTGCTAGCATGTTTACTTCTCCGAGTCTTTCAAATTTTCTTCTAATATCTTCCATGACATTTTTCACTTTTACTTCACTTAATTATGAGCCATGGCTTTTCCTATGATTCTAAGAGCCATCCTAGTAGAATGTTTGCACTTGTCTTCTAGGTCCTTGCTAGGAGTTTAAATATTGAATCAATAAAATTGTCTCCATTTTAATGAACTCAAGCTTTATGTGATAGCAAGAAGAAGGAGCATCAGCCATTGAAAAAGAGCAGTGAGCCACGTTTACAGGACCAGAAAAGTCTTGGGGGGCACGTGGGGATTTGATATATTTTAGTTTGTATACACAGGTTTTCCAAATTTAATTTTATATTCTCACACCTTACAAATAGTAGACCTGACCTTGGCATAGTAGACTTGTTGGAGTTGAAAAGTCAATCTTGCTGGGAGTTTTTCTACTCTTAAATTCTGGGTGTGATATGAATCATCTCCTATCTGTAGGATGCAGGAGATACAACTGTTTTTGTATTTTACCTGGGAGGTCTTCTGGCTTTCATACTGTCTTGAAAAGTCTACCTTTTTATATTTTTTTCTCTGATGTATCCATGACATCTGGTAAGGGCCATTTGGTTCCATGATCATTATGATTGCTACTACCCTGAAGCTCCCAAAAGTGTCAGATAGTATATTCACTAGCACATTCCCTCCTACTGATATTCTATCCCAGCTCACCAGCAGGGAAAACCACGTGCCAGAGTCTGTTTATGCTTCATCTAACACCAGTGATGGGGATGTTATTTGGACAGTGGATGCAATGTTTTCAAAATCTCATGCTAGCCTCTGTTTCCCAGCACTAATTATCATAGGTCATTTCCCCCTGGAAATAGGCTCCAGAATGGACATTTGCATGCAGTTGGTAAACTGGAGAGTACCAATAAGAGAGTGAGGGATGAGGATATGGGGAAAGGAGAAATTGAATAGTGATGCATTATCAGCAGAGGCTTCATCAGTGTCTCCAGGGGCACTCTGAAACTCAAGTCCTTCAGATGTATATTTACAGCTGTGGCAAAGAGGATGGATCTCTATACCCCAACATCAACAGTATTATTGGATACTAGAGGCCTGGTGTATGAAATTCGTGCACGGAGAGGGGGTGCTCTTCAGCCCAGCTTGCTCCCTCTCCAATCTGGGACCACTTGAGGAATGTCCGACTACCTGTTTAGGCCCGATCCTACCTGGATTGAGTCTAAACAGGCAGTCGGATATCCCTCTCACAATCTAGGACTGCTGGCTTCCAACTGCTCACCGGCCTTGTCTTCCTGATTGCCCCTTAACTGCTTCTGTATGACAGCCTGATTACCCTCTAACCACTCCCCTGCCAGCCTGATTGATGCCTAACTGCTCCCCTGCCAGCTTGTTTTCCCCTAACGGCTCTGTTCTGTAAGCCTGGTCACCCCTAAGTGTCCTCTCCTGCAGGCTTGGATCCCCTACAACTGTCCTTCCCTGCAGGCTTGATACCCCCCCCCCCAACTGCCCTCCCTTGCAGGCCTGGTCCTTCCCAGCTGCCCTCCCCTGCTGGCCTGATTGCCCACAATTGTCTCCCTTGTAGGTCTGGTCCCTCCCAACTATACTCCCCTGCTGGCCATATTGTGGTGGCCATCTTGTGTCCACATGAGGGCAGGGTCTTTTGACCACATGGGGGGAGTCATCTTGTATGTTGGAATGATGGTCAATTTGCATATTACTCTTATTAGATAGGATAGAGGCCTGGTGCAAAGTGGGGGCCAGGTGATTTGCCCTGAAGGGTGTCCTGGATAGGATGGGTGTTCCCTTGGGGCATGGGGTGGCCTGGGTAAGGGAACTGTGGTGGTTTGCAGCCTGGCCACCCCCTCTCCCTCACCCCCTCAGTGACCCAAGTGGAGGCCCTGGTATCTGGGATTTATTTATCCTCTACAATTGAAACTGAGTAGAGCCAAGCCTTCAGCTTGCACAGCTATTAAAACTTTGTTGCCTTAAGCTGAGGCCTGGGCCCACTAGGATTTGCGGAAAGCTTGGCTTCCTGCATTGCCAGGGGCAACTCAAGCCTTGTTCAGTAATGGCAGCTATTTAAATTTTATTGCCTTAAGTGGAGGCCTGGGCCAGCTAGGGTTTGTGAATAGCTTGGCTTTCTCCATCACTTGAGGCAACCCAAATCTCCCTCCTGCCATCTTTATGGGGTTAACTTGCATGCCTGCTCTGATTGGCTGGTGGGTGTGGCTGGAGGTGTAGCAGAGGTAAGGTCAACTTGCATATTGCTCTTTTATTAGGTAGGATTGGCTGTTCCTGGGAAGAGTATGTAACCTTGAATGAGGCATCTCTTTCATGGAGAGCTATTTCTAATGAGGAGGTCATTGTGATCAACAGAAGGCAGAAATTATTTCACCTGGGGATGAGTGCTTTAGCCTTAAAGGGAAGATTTGGGTTCCATATTAGAGTGTCTACTACAGATTCAGAAAAATCCATACATATTAAGATTTTGGTACACTTGATAGCCTTTTATGCTTTCTAAGTCATCATTGAGAATAATGATCTATAGTTGAGCTTTAAATATTTCATGACTAAAATTTCAAATTGGCATTATATTTTCATACATTACTACATTTTAAAGGAAAATATCCATGGGGGTCATTCTTGCATATGTATTCAACTTCTCATATATTTTTATATCTAGAACATTGAAATGTTGAGGTAATAAAAATAATTATATATATCCTATATAATGAAAGCCAAGGTGGCACAGCACAATGTCATCACAAGATGGCCACTGTGACATCATCACAATATGGCCACCACAAGATGGTCGCCACAAGATGGTTGCCACAAGATGGGTCACCACAAGATGATCACCACAAGATGGCCAGCAGGGGAGAGCTATTGGAGACAACTGGCCAGCAGGGGAGAGCTGTTGGGGGTGACCACACTAGCAGGGGAGGGCAGTTGGGGGCAACCAGTCCAGCAGAGAAGGGCAGTTGGGGGCCATTAGGCCCGCAGAGGAAAGCTTTTCAGGGTGAGATCAGGCTGTCAGAGTAGGACATTTGAGGGCAACAAGACTGGTAGGGGAGGGCAGTTGGGGGTGAGATCAGGCTGGCTAGGTAGGGCAGTTGGGGGCAACAAGGCTGGGAGGGGAGGGCTGTTGGGAGTGGCTGGGCCTGCAGGGGAGAGCAGTTAGGTGCCACCAGGCTGGCAGGGGAGGGCAGTTAAGGCAACCAGGCTAGAAGGGGGTGGCAGTAGGGAGCCATTGGGCCAGCAGGGGAGGGCAGTTGGAGATAATCAGGCTAGCAGGTAGAAGTGGTTAGGGGCAATCAGGTAGGCAGGGAGGTGAGCGATTAGGAGCCAATAGTCCCAGACTGTGAGATGGATGTCTGAAATTCGCAGTTGGACTTCCCCCAAGGGTTCCCAGATTGGAAGGAACAAACTATTAATCTGGAGTAGTCATATCTATGTAGTAATTTAAACATTTGCGAAAAAGTATCAACATTATTTAAAATCAAGACATTTAATGCAAAATCAGCAATATGATTAAGATGAAGAAATATTTAAAATATTAGATTAATACTATTTCAATATAAAATTTAAGTTTTACAGTTTTAAGACCTAATGGCCATTTTTCTTCATTTTTGAAATAGAGGTACCCTGTACTATATAAAGAATACCACAATACCAGAAGAAAAATAAAGGGCCATGATAGCCAAAACATGTCAATAAATAACTTATGATTAAGTGCTAAATATGCACTTAAAATTATAGATATAACATTTATCTGAAGGAAATCCAACTTGAATAAAATTAAACTTAAAAAATCTTTTAAAAAATATGTACCACATTTTCAATATGTCAAAATAACTTTTTTCTGCCAGGTTTCAATGAGCCTTTTTGATGTTGATTGAACATCATTAATTTGTTTTTCAAGAAACATTGTTATCAAACATAACACATGCCACTAAAAATTTTCAATTTCCAAAGGTAAATACAGGCCAATTTTTATGCTTTCAGTTGGTATGGTTGTCCTTTAGCAATAGCTGCTGAAGAGACTACTCTTGTATAAATGCATGTCTGCTCAGGAGTAATTTATTTTTAGTATTAAAACAACTTGGAAAAATAAAGTTTTTCTTGTTGGTTATGGAAAAAGGTCATGACTTTTAATGGAAAATTTCAACTCATTTGATGGGAAATTTCAACTCAGTTTTAAAAAGTATATCTATTTAGAATTTTGGAGCACATGATATGTTTATAACCAAACTCTAATATGCATAATGGCAATACCTGCATCTCATGTAACATTCCCAATATAAAAGTAAAAACACAATTTATTTTATTCTAACAGTAGGAGGTACCATTATAGAAACCATTCAGTGTGATAAGTACTTCTGTTTTGATTTATTATTTTTACAAAATTACCTTTAATTTTTCTGTTTCTCTGTTCAGTCTTTATACAGTTTTTCATGTAAAATCTTCCATGATTTTTTTTTATTTCATCTGACTTTCCAAATGTAGTAGCTTCATAATTTTATTTTCCTGCCATAAATTGTTTTCTCTTAAGTTACATGATATTGAGTACAGTATAAAGTTTTCTACTGAGGGAAGAATAACTGTGTTGATGGATTTAGGGGTGGGCATCACGTGTTACACCTGAAAAGTTATGACCTCCACGTTCTTAGGCAGTAGGGATTCTCTGGTTAGTTTATACTCAATCTAGAAGTTACTCTTTTCTACAAAAAGTAATAGGTTATAAAACGCTCTGTTTTTTTTCAATCTCTGCTGTGTAGGCAGAGCCCAGAAGCAGATGGCTAGAGAACACAATGTCCTAAGATTAGAGTCAGAAAAATCCAGGTCCCCTCAAATAGAAGTCAGTTCACAGCACCAAGTAATGCAGGGCAGACATTTGGTAGCACATCATAGAGAAGAACTAAACTAGCTTCACAATCACTTGGATTTTAAAAAGTACTTAAGGTGACCTTAAAGTAGAGACTGAAGTTCTGTAATGCAAGGATGAAAGCATTCAGCACAGAATGGTGTAGCATGAGGACAATGGGGGGAGACCGAGAAGGGAGGAAGGTAGGTAGGTAATAAGAAAGAGAGAAAGAGCTGAGACTCTTCTCTTAGAACATCAGCAGATTGTGAATAATCATTAACAAGACTTTCTGTTAGTTCTTGATCAAGAGGAAAGTGGGAATACATAGAACTCTAGTCTTCCTATCAAATGATGTAGGAAATTATACTTTTATTGACTTTGTGTAGTATTTCTTATAAAGTTTGAATTCAATCATTCTAAAAAAAAAATCCATTTGTTATCTATATAAAGTGCTTAAGTAAAGAGGGATTCCTGAATTGGACAGGCCCTCCTGACAATTTCAAGTACCTAGAGATGACAAAGCCAGGTTGGTAGTAGCCATTCCATCATGCTGTTTTAACTGTTTTCATTGTGACTGGCTTTACATTGTATGTGCTCCCTGCTTTCGTCCTCATACCTCTGGTCAGGGTGTGTAATTGCCTGAAACAACCTTCCTGTCATTTGTATAAGTCACTATCTTGCCTATTTTTTCAAAGCCTCGCTGAAATGATATCTATGTATGCATTTCTCCTTTAGATCAATACTGAATGTCTGTTAGTTAGGAATCAAATGACAGAACCATAGAAAAATCAAGGAATGTAGAATCAGGGAAAGATAATTTGTTAATTAAACAGGAAGTACAGCAATAAAATTGCTGGAAGGGAGGAAAAGGAATTGGAATTAGAATTCTGTTTTCTGTAGGAGATGACAGATTATCTGTCTTGTGATGTTAATTAATGGAAGAGAATGGAAAAGTATAACTGAATAGAGAAGCATGAGGAAAGAAAGAGTAAGTGGAAATATCTTGACATTTGAGGAGAACTACAAACAATTCATTGTGAACAACATGAGTGAGTGAAAACATGGTGTGAGCTGAAATTGGAGAGGTAGACAAGGTTTACTGCATGGAGGTCCTAGAAGATACTATTATTGAATTTGAATTCCCCTTTTTTTTTTTTTAATCCTCACTGGAGGATATTTGTCTCATTGATTTTTTAACAGAGTGGAGGGAAAGGGAGGAGGGAGAGAGAAAAAGAAAAAAAAAAAGCTGTGAGAGAGACACATTGATTGATTGCCTCCTGCTTCACCCTGACCAGGGCCGAGGATCCAGCCTGCAATGGAGGTATGTGCTCTTATCTGGAAGTTGAATCTGTGATCCTTTGGTCCAAGGGTGATACTCTAACCACTGAGAAAACTGGCAAGGGCTGGAATTAGAATTTTTACTTGTAAGTTATTAAGATTCACTAAAGTGTTTAAGAGAATGGCAGGACTGAGTCAAGAGCTAACACTCCACTAGCTAAAGTAGAGGAGAACAAACATGATCATGCTAGGTCATCTTTTACCATACGTAATGAGTATGATGCAGTAGTAGAAGAAAGGTTAAGGAGAAAGATAAGAGTTCAAGTTGAGCATGTTGTATATATATCATGCCTGGTGGTAGGATATGTTGACAGTGTCCTCAAATGACTTGTCAGCTATGTAAATATACATACTATACAGATAGAGAGATAACTATACACCTTGTCAAGGCAATCAATGTGCTATATTATTTCAGACCTAAATGAAATTCAATAGCTTGATTTCAGGTAATGATGTTACCTGAAATGCAGTAATAAGTGTGTGCCAGGTTAAGACGGTAAAACAGTGCTAGTGTGTTATGTACTGTTCAGTTATGATCTGTAGTGTTGGGTTTATTTGGGGCCCATGTCTTACTAAAACAGACAAAAAATTCACATAATACAAAGATAAAGTGAAGGGTTAGGGTTAAGTGAAGGACCAACTTTAATCATTTGAATTTTGGGGAAAGAACAAGACTCAGTGAGCCACACACACCATGGCTGCTTCTAGGACTTGTTATTTACTGAATTATTTTTATTCAGGACTATTTTAGTTATATTTGATATCATTATTTTAGATAATAAGTTGCTTTTGCCAATCATGGTTTTGGCCATCTACGTCAATAGAATCTGTACTCTGTTGCACTAAACAGCTGAGTTGCAAGCTGTACCACCCAGACCATCCTCATTGGGAGTGATATCATCTTTTTAACTAAAGCCAATGTTCTACTATTTGCAGATGAGGGCTTCCTGTTGCAGAATAGCTTGACACTTTCTTGAGACTCTTATTCTTTTTGAACGGCCCAATTACAGCAGCTCAAAGAACTTGAGAAAAAGTTGTTTTTTCCACTTTATTCAAAAAGGCATTTAATTTAACTTTTAGTGAAGAGACTGAATTGACAGAGTGTTTGTGTTTGTGTCATCGGTTTAGATATCTGCACTTTACTGGAGGTTAGAAACATAAAGGTATAAAGGGATTGACATAAAAGTTTCCATTAAACTGAGCAGCCTGCAAATCTTTGAGGCCATTGGTTTTGTAATTTAAATTAATCACATTTATTTTTATTTTTATTTTTTACATTTAGACTTTATATTTTCTTTCTCTTCATGATTTAAGGGAATGTTCTTTGTTTAAATCGCAAGATCCAATTTTAGATCATCATTGTGAAAAAAATCGCTCATCGTGTTTGAGTCTATATCTAGTCCCCTTGACACATTCACAATCCTGTAGTTTAAGTTCACACTTCCAGCTGTAAAATCTCTCACATTTATTTAACAGCACAAAGCATTTTAGCCTATCTACATGTACTAATCACATTTAGATTATGCCACCATATATTCACAATATCCCTCAAGAAATTTTATAATTATTATCCCAGTTAAATTATTAAAAAAATATCTCAGACCAAGAACTTGAAAAGTACATTTCTGAAATTAGATAATGTATCTTCAGGTATGTATTATGCTATCATTCAACTCTATTTTGCTCAGTTAAAAGCCCAAAGGTTTTATAATGCTAATGCCAAAAATTAGCAGAAAGCTGGATATTCCAAGGACTTACGATGTAATAGGTATTTAACATTCTGAATCTTAAAGTGGCTTGAACTACTAGTTATATTTTAACTTTTATCTAAATTTGAACAAATATGAGTTTATAGCTTTACATAAAGCCCACAAAAGCATCAAATAGCATTTTTTTTTACAAGTCAAAGCTTGTAAAAAATCATCATTCTCCTTGGAGAATCATCAAGGAGTTGAATTGAGTAGTAGACAGGGTAGTTTTTCCAGGACTTAGTTTTGTTAGGCATATTCCTTTAACTCATTAGGTAACCTTTTACATCCAAATATTATTTGCCTGTATTGGACTTGATCTTGTGGTACAATAACTTTAAACCCTTTGGGAGTAAACAAAATGATTGTATGAGAACTCCTCACTACATAAAGTGAAAATCACTTTTCTCTGTTCAATTTGAGGTGTTTTTTTTTTCTTTAAGAATTAAGGAATCTAGCGAAATATCCTCTCTTGCTTATATATAAATATTTTGTGTTGTCTTAACACTGGAGAGAGCTTAACTTATGGTGGTTGATAAGAATAAATGTGGTTCAATAGCAATGCAAATGAAATAGTCTTCTCTCCTATCAGAGTTTACCTTTTACTCTAGAGAATCGGCTCATCATTGCAATATACTAAATACATGGTAAATATAAATAAATACCTTTAGATCAATATCAAATAAGCTAATTGCTATAGAATATTCTTGCTATGATCACTTAATCCAAACCACAAGCAAATATGTTGCATCCCGGCTGTCTTGGTACCTGCTCTGGAGGGCCCTCTGTGCAGGGAACCAACCGAAGGAGGATGTTTTAACAATGTTTTTTCCCCCCTCTTTATTGCTATTTCTTCTGTTCCCTCATTTCCCCCTCTACATTAAATGTAGGATGAAAGACATTCATTGTTCCTAAGTGGCCTATTAGAATTGATTATCTTTCCCTTCATAAAGATCAATGGAGCAGTTTGCATATTTTTCCTCTATAAATTAAGTTGCCTTTGGCTTCCAGGAGAAGAGATTTGTATTTATTAGAAGAGAAATGACAGTGTTTTGATGTATATTGTCTGTCATCTATTTTTTGATATTTCAATAAACTCTTCAGTTAAGAAGCACCTGCCCCTCACCGTTTTTTTTTCCCCCTCAGAGTAAAAATTTATTTTTATTAAGTCCCATATTCATCAAATTAGTGCACTGTTTTCCATGTTAACTCATGGAATGATTCAGACATAACTTGTATATAGCTTAGAAATTGAACTAGTTAAGTCACTAGAGACAAAAGAGAGCCCAAATTCGTAAGTTTTAAACCATGGTTTAGAAACTATATTTAGAGTTTAGAAAGTACTCATTATTATTCAAAATCTACCTTGATTACGAAGTGTGGATAGAAAATTATAACTTTATTTTGAAAAAGATTCATTATAAAGTTTGCAGTTATTTTTGGTGCTAGTTTAAATCCCCAGAATAAAACTTTTCTTTTATTTGGAAATCATACTAAGGTTTGTCTAATCTTACAAGCTTCACATAATTAAACTAAGTAACATAATTTCTACCAAATGTCAACACTATAAATATTAATTACTAGGGGCCTGGTGCATGAAATTTATGCACAGGGTATGGGGGATGGCAGTGGTGGGGGTTGTCCCTTAGCTCAGCCTGTACTCTCTCCAATATGGGACCCCTCCAGGGATGTCCAATTGTCCAGGATCAGGCCTAAACAGGCAGTCAGACATCCCTTCTCACATCCAGAACTGCTGGCTCCCAACTGCTCACCTGCCTACCTTTCTGATTGCCCCTAACTGCTTCTGCCTGCTAGCCAGATTATGCCCTAACCACTCCTCTGATTGATGCCTGTTCCCCTGCCAGCTTGTTTGCCCCTAAATGCCCTCCCCTGCAGGCCTGGTCCCTCCCCAATTTCTCTCCCCTTTAGGTCGGGGTCTGCCCCAACTGCCCTTCTCTGCAGGCCCAGTCACCTCCAACTTCCCTTCTCTGCTGGCATGGTCATCCCTAACTGCCCTCCCATGCAGGCTTCATTGCTCCAATTGCCCTCCCTTGCAGACCTGGTCCCTCCCAAATGCTCTCTCCTGCTGGACTGATTGCCCACGACTGTCCTCATTTGCAGGCCATCTTGTGGTGGCCATCTTGTGTCCACATGGGTCAGGATCTTTGACCACATGGGGGCAACCATCTTGTGTGTTAGAATGATGGTCAAACTGTACATTACTCTTTTATTAGATAGCATAGAAGCCTCAGGGTGGGGGTTGGTGGGGGGCAGCTGGTTTTCCCTAAAGGGTGTCCCAGATAGGGGTGGGGATTTCCTTGGGGCATGGGGCAGCCTGGGCGAGGGGCCTGTAGTGGTTTGCAGGCCTTCCACACACCCCAGCGACCCAAGTGGAGGCCCTAGTAATATGGGATTTATTTATCTTCTACAATTGAAACTTTGTAGCCTGGAGCAGAGCCAAGCCTTTTGCTCACTCCATGTCTGCAGCCATTTCTGTTGAGATTTATGTTCTATAATAATGGAAGCTTTGTAGCTTTGAGTGGAGGCCTGGGCTAGCCAGGGTGTGTGAAAAGGTTGTCTTCCTCCATCGCCGGGGAAACCCAAGCCTCCCTTCGCTCTCTCCCTGGCTACAGCTATCTTGGTTGAAGTTAATTTGCATACTCACTCCTGATTGGCTGGTGGGCGTGACTTGTGGTATAGTAGGTGTACGGTCAATTTGCATATTACTCTTAAATTTTTTAAAATTTAATCTTTATTATTCAGATTATTATAATTGTTCCTCTTTTTCCCCCCATAGCTCTCCTCTTGCCAGCTCCCACCCCACCAACTGCCCTTACAATCTCCCCCAACTGTCCTCATCCATAGGTGTATGATTTTTGTGCAGACTCTCCCTGCACCCTCCTCACCCCTCTCCCCCTAAGAATTTTCAGTCCACTTCTTTTCTATGCCCTTGATTCTATTATATTTACCAGTTTATTCTGTTCATCAGATTTTTTTATTCACTTGATTTTTAGATTTACTTGTTGATAGTTATGTGTTTGTTGTTCCTAATTTTTATCTTTGCCTTTTTCTTCTTCCTCTTCTTAAAGAGTACCTTTCAGCATATCATATTATACTGGTTTGGTGGTGATGAACTCCTTTAGTTTTTACTTATCTGTGAAGCTCTTTATCTGACCTTCAATTCTGAGTGATAGTTTTGATGGGTAGACTAATCTTGGTTGTAGGTTCTTGCTATTCATCCTTTGAATATATCTTGCCACTCTCATCTGGCCTGCATAGTTTCTGTTGAGAAATCAGCTGACAATTCTATGGGGACTCCCTTGTAGGTAATGAACTGTTTTTCTCTTGCTGCTTTCAAGATTCTCTTTGTCTTTTTCCCTTGGCATTTTAATTATGATGTGTCTTGGTGTGGTCCTCTTTGGATTCTTTTTGTTTGGTGTTCTGTGTGCTTCCTGGGCTTGTAAGTCCATTTCTTTCACCAGGTGGGGGAAGTTTTCAGTCATTATTTCTTCAAATAGGTTTTCAGTATCTTGCTCTCTCTCTTCCTCTGGCACTCCCATAATTCTGATGTTGGTATGCTTGAAGTTGTCCCAGAAGCTCCT